>PVKC010049745.1:0-10677 GCA_004027635.1 Crocidura indochinensis
TGTGTGTGTGTGTGTGTGTGATGGTAGCTGGTATCATCTAGAAAGAATTTCCTTATCTCAGAGACTCTTGTTTGGACTTTGGATTTAACTTGCCTGGAATAGGGCTGGAAATAACCTTGGAGACAGAGCCTTTGGCCAGGAAGCAGAAAGTGTGAAAGGGGATGGCTGAGGCCTGTGGCAGCTATTTGTTTTATGTCCTGGGTTGTGGTCTTGTCCTTATCTTCCCCTGTGAGCTCCAGATAGAGATCTTAAGGCCTGTGGGGAAAGCTCTATCTAGACTAAGATCTGACCTCCAGAGCCCCTTAGATTCTCTGAGTCTCATGGGGTTTTAGATTTTTATCTTTTATTTAGAAAAAAGAATTTTTTTCCTAGGTTAAATCAGGGTTGGTAAATTTTCTCTGTAAAGAGCCAGATAGTAAATAATTCAGACTTTTTGCAGGTCACATATGATTCCTGTCTCATTTTATTTGTTGTGGGTTTTACTACTCTGAAAAATGTAATAACCACTCTTGCTTTCTTACTGAGGATGCGGCTAAGTGGTACATAAGACCTGAGTTTGATTCCCAGCACCCCAAAAGTAAAAGCCAAATGTATATGCTGGAGAACCGGTTTGTCTTGCTTGCAGCTGGTTCAAGTTTCATCCCAGCCCTGTCTAGGATCCCTCAGCACCGCTATTAGGAGTGACCCCTGAGAACTGAGACTAGGTGGGACCCAAACTAATCCTCCTTTCCCAAAAGAAAAAAAAAAAAACCCAACCAAAAATGTAATCACTCATCAGTGTTAGCTGAGAAGAAATACCACCAGAGACTGGGGTAGGATCTGCCTATTGGGCTGCAGTTTGCCAACCCCTGGATAGATAATACAGTGTCGGAGAAAAATTGCTGAGGCCTCACCATGCTGGTGTGAGCCCAGCTCCTCAAACACATAAGGCATGTGAGGCCCCGATGCTGCTCTTTCCCGGTCCCTAATTTCAAGGACTTGACTGTGTGAGTGTGATTTTTCAGGTGACTTCAGTCTGGGGTTCAATGCTTGGCTCGAAGAGGTGGTTCTGACTGTGGAGAAGCTGGGGTTACCCCTGCCAGTCCTTACATGGCCCATTGGCACCAGGGACACGCAAACAGTGCTAAGGGTGGGATGGGGTGGAGCAGGTAGTATATGTGGAGATCAAATTCTCACCTCCCCCTTCCAGACTTCTTCACTCCTGCACTATCTTCTAGGCCCCTGTGGTATTTTTGAGATATGGTCAAGATATAATTATATTAATTTTTTGTTTATTTTTGTTTTCTGGCCCACAGCTAAGCCTTCGAGCCCATTCCTGAGCCTCCTCTTGGCTCAGGAATCACTCCTGGTGGGCTTTGGGGACCATATGGGATGCTGGAGATGGAACCCTACTGCATGCAGTAAGACAAGTGCCCTACCTGCTGTGCTATGGCTCTGGCCCAAACTTTATGTTAGTTTTATGTGTCTAGCACACTGCTTTTCTGTTAATTGGAGACTTAATCACCATCACTGTCAGCAACCCTCTTTCACAACTTTTTTTTTCTTGTTCTTGGAGCCTCTGAGTTACAGAGGTCACTGTCACTAACTGAATCACCATGCTGAGTCACCCCAAAGAGACTAATTTCCTACTTTTACTATTGCGCATCAGCCATGGGCCCTATGAGTGGCCAGGGTTCAATAGGAGGGCTTTTGTACTTGAGTCAGCCTGTTGGGCTCTGTGAGGAGTTTTGGAAACTTCCACCTGAGCTCTCCTTGGACTACCTTTGCTATGCAGCTTGGCTGGGAATCCAGGTGGGCCCTGAGGCCTGCACCCAGGTGCTTCTTTGTGTCCCCCCTCCACCCTCTGCTTCAGCTGCTCATAAGCGGCCTGGAGACCTGTGGGAATGTCTTGCCTCTGTCTATCTCTCAGTGTGCTTCATGGTCTCATGTAGTTCTCTTGTTAGGCCCCAAGTCCTTTAACTAAAGTAGTTAAGGAAGAAAACTGTCCCAACCAACCAGGTTTATTTCCTTCTCTCTTTTTTTTTTTTTTTTTTTGGGTCACATCTGGCAGTGCTCAGGGGTTACTCCTGGCTCCATGCTCAGAAATTGTTCCTGGCAGGCACGGGGGACCATATGGGGCACCGGGATTCTAACCGATGACCTTTTGCATGAAAGGCAAACGCCTTACCTCCATGCTATCTCCCGGGCCCCAGTTCTCCTCTTTTTTTTTTTTTTTTTCTTTTTTTGACTCTGAATTGAAGCATGAAGCATCCTTCATGCCCCAATGTATAAGACAAGGAAGACACAACTCCATGTCTGAGTGCAACCCCCTAGGTCCTCCACTGGCCTGCCCTGCTTCACAAGCCAAGGCTAAGGGGCTCTGCCCACAGCTGACCCAATCGGTCCCATTCACAGCATTTCATTGTTTCCGACAGCTGCAGTGTTTGGTTGGAGGCCTTGACCGCCTCTGCTAGGCCTCTGGGATTACTTCCTTATTAAGGTCAAATAACCTAGCCCGGTAGTTATAGGATGTGACATTTCCTGGAGAAAGGAAAACGACCATATACAGAAAATAATCCAGCAACCCTTCCTGCTGTCTGCACACCGAGAAGCAAGTCTTCTTCCTATTTCTGATGTTTCGTACAAGTTGTGGATGGTGCGAGGAGCAAACCTGGCTCAATCATGGCCTCTGTGTCCAGGTTGGTCATATAGGTCCACTGGCAAGAGTTATGAGGTTCCTCTTTGAACATGTCATTTTTTTTTTTTGGTTTTTGGGTCACACCCGGCAGTGCTCAGGGGTTGCTCCTGGCTCCATGCTCAGAAATTGCTCCTGGCAGGCACGGGGGACCATATGGGGCACCGGGATTCGAACCGATGAGCTTTTGCATGAAAGGCAAATGCCTTACCTCCATGCTATCTCCCGGGCCCCTGAACATGTCATTTTAATTTTTTTTTTTTTTTGGTTTTTGGGCCACACCCAGTGACGCTCAGGGGTTACTCCTGGCTATGCGCTCTGAAGTCTCCCCTGGTCTGGCCTGGGGGACCCTATGGGGCACAGGGGATCGAACCGCGGTCGTCCAAGGCTAGAGTGGTAAGGCAGGCACCTTACCTTCAGCGCCACCGCCCAGCCCCTCATTTTAATTTTTGAGTTTTTGTTGTGTGGGGGGCCTGTTTTGGTCTCAGTGTCCTGCAGTTACTTCCAGTGGTGCTTTGAGCACCATGTGTTGGCACCAGGGAGCAAGCCTGGGTGTCCTGTGTGCAGAGCATGTATTCAGCCCTTTGTGCCATCTCTCTGGAGCAACAAGATCCTGGCACTCAGGAACTCAGGACTGTGCTCATGTTCTTGCAGGTCAGTGAGTTGGGCAGGAGTGCTTTGTCTGTCCAGGACTGCTCTCCAGCAGAGCTTCCTCTTTTGAGGATCTTTTTTTGTAACCTGGGATGTGGCAGGTGTGGCCAGACCCCTTGTTTTCAGAAGCTGCCTTTTTAGTAGAATGAGGACCTATATGTGCTTCACTGCTGGGGAGACTAAGATTTACTCTCTGCCTGCCATCTCCACTCTCTATCCATCCCTCAGCCCATCTTCCCAGTCAGCATGGCTCTGAGCTCACCACAGGGCGAGTGAAATGTGAGTTCACATCTCACATCAGAAATGAGTGGGTTCTTCCCTGCTGTGCTGGCATGTGAATGCCACATGGTACTGGGCATGATCCTGTGATGTTAGGCAGACATAGAGCCAGTGACTTTAGGTTCCCAACCCTTTCTGCTGGCAGCCTCTAAGGCATGTGGGGCGTTTGCTGATGAGTAGGCCTCTGTGGCCAGGGCAGGCAGTGTGTCCCCCCCACACCCCTTTCAAGGTCAGCTCACTCTCCACCGTGGTCTGGACAGAAGGCAGGTGCTTTGCTCTTTGTCCAGTACCAGGGGAAGGAGACTGCTGTCACGGCAACATACCTGGGAGGGACCCCGTGTGCGGGCTTGGTTGAGGTAGGGATGAGAAGCTGGTGCTAGAACAAGTGTGATTGTGAAGTTAGGATACCCATCAGCTCACTAGTAGTTAGGGTTGAAAGAATTTCTGTGTCAAAGAGGCCAGGGCTCATGGGACTGGGTCCAAGGCTCACAGGATGGGGTCCCTGGGGCTCATAAGACAGGATTCCTGTATATTCTCTGTGGATCTAGAAGTGAGTGAATTCTTTTGCTTCAGAGCCCAGTAGAAAGTGGGGACTTTCTAGGAACTGGACTCCTTTGCCCCATTCCAAGAGCCTCCCTCCATGAACTGCTTCCTGGCTAGAATGCTGAGGTTTCATCTCCCAGGGCACTGGAGAGACTCTGCCTGTGGGGGAAAGTCTGGCTCTTTTGGAGGTACAAGGTAGGCTTTGAGTGCCCTTTCCTTGAAGGCGGCAGTGTGTCAAGAGGATTTTGTTGCTTGGGCAAGCCCCGGACGCGCTGTTGCCCTCCGTCCCTGCCTCATGCATCTGCAGCTGTCTTGGCATCTCTGTCCCAGCTCAGGTGACCTCTGCCGTGTGCTGACAAGAGCTGGGAATCCTCATTAGCCACTAACTTCGTTAGGCAAATGGCTGATTGCAGCGCCATTCCTGGTGTCATTGCTTGTAATTAGCAGATCGCATGTCTACGAAAATGTCTGTGAGCACCAGGGATGAGCTAAAGAGGCTGACAGCTGGGCTGGATCTGGAGAGAACCGTGAAGGAAGCGTTTTCTCCTCAGTCAGGCTCCTTGGCCTCACTGCGTCGAGTGGGTCCCTGGGGTTCCGAGCTGCCAGCTGCCTTGGAAAAGCCCGCCTGGCTGGGCTGAGTGGAGCCTCAGCATGGAGAAAACAGGTGGCATCTTGCAGACCTACCTGGGTCCTGGTGCAAAGCCTGGCACCTCGCTGAGGCTTTTGGCCATTTCGCACTGGGAATTGGTCTCATTGGGCTTTGCACGTGTGTCAAACTGCAGAAACTTGTCTAAGAACTGTAAGGTCCCTCATGCTGGAGCCCTGTGGTGTGGATCCCTTCCTCCTAGGTGCCTGCCCTGCACCCATAATGGCATTCTGCAGCATGTTTGGGAGTACTTTGTGCTCCAATGGAGGGAGAACAGAGAGAGTGGGGAGAGTGGAGGAGTGAGAGAGTGAGGGAGAACAAGAATGAGAGAGAACAAGGGTGAGGGAGAATAAAGGATTGTCAGGGAGTGAGGGAAAGTGGGAGAGAGTGGAGAAAAGGAAGGGGTCTGGGGGAGAAGGATAAGAGAACAGGGTGGGAGCTTGCCCGGGGATAGGGAGGGCCTGGTTCTCCAGTGTTTCTGTTTCTGGGCTGAGTCCTGTGTCCTTGGGGTGCTGCCTTTCTGCTGATTTCAGTGAAAGGAGGTGGAACAGCTGTGTCTGCCCTCTTGGACTACTGACAAGGTAAGGGGTGAGTAATGCTGCCAGAAGGCAGAAGAAGTCTTGAGTCCCCCAGTCCAGCTGCCTCTGTTCTTCTGTACCTTTTCAGAATTCTGTGCTCTGGCTCATGCCCTGTGGTACTCAAGGAAAGATTAGTGCTCTGGGGAGTAGAAACCCCAGCAGCATTGGTTGCTGCTGGGGCCTAGAGGTGCATTTATCTCCCCAAACAGAAAGCATTGAGGGGGCGTGTGTAGTGTGCCAGGAAGGCTCTCATGTCCTCATATCCTGTCCCATTCCCCCAGCGTCTCATGGTTGCAGGGTGGCACTTGTGCTTTTGACCCCACACCATTCCAGGGTAGAGGAAGGAGGAGACCCAGAACCTTTGCCAGGGCAGTGTTCTTCCAGAGGGACCCCAGTTAATGGATGTGTAATGGGGAGGTGGGGAAGCAGTGATTTGAACTGGGTCCTTGGTTCCTCCCGCCATCTCCCCATCATGGTTAATGAGACAATAAGAGTTGTAGAAGGATTCTGCTTGGGGACCTGTCACCAGGGCTGGTCTCATGACCTATAGCCATGTGGGCCATTGCAAGCTTCCCTGCCTGTCTGCCTGGGCCTCTGCCTCCAAAGCAGACCTTTTCTGCAAGGCACTGATCTCACGCGTGGCCAGTCCGAACATGGAGCCTTTGTGCTTTGGGGCACATGAGTACTGGGCTGGCTGAGGCTGACAGGAGGAGGAACCGCTGTCACACTCAGTCTTGGCAGTGTAGGGGCTCCTCACATTTGGAAGTATACTCCTTCCCTTGGAGTATAGTGGGGATACCAGTGAGCTCTGGCCTTGAATTTGCTTGGGACTGGTCTAGGATTGTTTGTAGGGGAGGGGGCGATAGGGAGGCCAGGTTGACTGTATCTGTATAGGGCCTTGGAGCAGTGCATGTTTGGGTGGCCACTTGGCTCTCTTGAGCTTTTTGAGCTTGTCCCCATGAGAGCCCCACTTGTTCCTGGCCACACCATCTCCTCATACATCTGGATTCTTGCCCCTCCACTACGCCCTTTCGCACTGAGCCCTTCACGGCCTTTTGCTCTTGCTCTGCAAGGGCTGGCCTCACTTCACACCCTCCCTTCCTACCTTGGCCCTGTCCTGTATCTATGGCTCCCAGCCCTTTCCCAGAACCCTGCCATGGGCTTGGTAGTTGGACTGTGATACATGGCAGCAGGATCAGCAGAGAAGCGCCTCTGTTCTTGGGGCTCCCAAGTGTCAGACAATGTTGAACATGGGGCCCATTCTCTAGCTGACTGGTCGGACACGATGTCGGCACCTTATCTTCACGCCGACACACACTGGACATTAATAGAAGTGCACCGCCCAGCACACGCGCAGAATTTCAAGCAGCTGCGCGGCCCGGTGCCTCCGAGAGCCTTTTGTGTGCTTAACCTCTTCCAGAGAGGTTTGTGACGGGAGGAGCGGGCTGTTAGCGAGGCAGGGAGACCTGGTGGGTTGGCTTTCTCCCTCCTTCCCCCTTTCTTGGTTCTCCCCAATCTTCAGTCCAGAGGAGGAGGTTTGGCCACTCATGATCTCTTATTAAATCCACTGTCAACTGGCCAGATCAGGGGTTGGGGGCATCAGGAGACTAGAGGCTCTTCACTTCTGTCTGGATTGTATTCTGAGCTCTTCTCACACGGAGCAGGTCACTTTAGGAGTGGACACTGATTTCTCTTCCAGCTGTCTCTGCCTTGCAGCTCTTTTTGTTCCCTTTTGGCTCATTCATTGTCCCTCCTCCAGTGCTCCTCATGGAGCCTCAGTCTAGTTTGGGGTCTCACATGCAATGAGCTTGAGGGGCCCACCTGCAAGGCCAGGGTCTTGCAGTGATTAGGGTGTTTGTTGGCTCTGATGGGAGCTGGCAGGCTCTGCTTCTGCCTCTCTGTGCATCTTCCCTTCTCAGCAGTGCCCTCAGCTCCCTGGCTGAGTGGGGTTCAAAGGACGCAATGCCTCCGAGTCCAGAAAGATGGCTGCATCTCAACTGGGTGATCTCTTAGCAAGACCTCAGCTTGACAGAGGGATTACCCTTGGGTTCATGGCCACAGTCTTCTTTTTGTGAGGTGTTTGGGAACATACTAAGGGAGATTTGTATAGTTTTTCTCTACCACCCTTCTTGGTCTCATTTGGCCTTCCAGGATTCCTACATGTCTGTTCTGAGGATGGCCAGCTGGAATGCTGGACGTGGCAGGACATGGGATTCTTCCCTGCCATATGTCCATAGTACCAGGGGGCCGTTTTTCAGCAGGTCAGATGGACTGGGGATCCTCCATGGAAGTGGGGTCAGAAGGAGGTGAAGAAGGCAGTGGAGAAGGAAGAGGACTGAAGTCCCTGATGCTGGAGACTTGCTGGAAGGCCGCCTTAGCCATCACACAGGGCTCATCCCCTGCGTCCCCAGCTCGCTCACAAACCCTCCCTTGAGTCAGCAGAGCCACCCAGCCTTCATGCTAATTCCCTTCGCAATGAGCCTGAACTTGCCTGCATCCCAGTTACAGCCAGCCCATTAGCACTGCCCCATCTGTCACCATAAACTGGAAGTTCTTCTAACAGGTGGGCCAGCAGCTCTCCCATGCTAATGAGGAATCAATGAAATTCCTCTGGGACTCCTGCTCTTGTCTGTCGCAGGCCTATCTCTGACCTCTTGGGGCAGCAGCATGCAGCTGACCACTGGCAGTTGGTGCCCTGGGCTGCCCCCAGTGAGACCCTCCTGAAGTGTGTGTGTAGAGTGGGGGGCAGGAGTGTGTTTGTCTAAAGAATAGAAGAGGGAACACACTGGGTCTTGTCCTTTTCCCCGCCTTGCAGACCTGTTCTCCCTTCCTTGGGAGAATAGTGTCATAGCATGTCTTTGAACACTGTGGCCTTTGCTTTCGCTTATTCACGGGCTTGTATTGCTCTGCACTCGATTCTTGTGTCTGTTCCCCGAGACTTAACAGCCTCTTCCGGGATTCTCTGGCCAGAACAGACTTGGGTTTTTCAGGGCACTAGGAAGGACAGCTAGTTCAGTTTGGGGGCCACATCAGGAGCTCAGGAGTGACTTTTGGAGGTGCTGGGGAACTGTACGGGATTGATGGTGGTTTTTTATTTTGTTGTTGTTATTGTTATTTGTGTTTGAGTTATTCCCACTGATGCACAGGGGCTACTTCTGGCTTTGCACTCAGGAATTATTCTTGGCGGGCTCGGGATCATATAGAATGCCAAGGACAATTCCAGGTAGGATATGTGCAAGACAAAGCACCTCATCTACTGTAGGATAGCTCTGCCCCTTGACCACATTGGAACCGGCTTTGGCAGGATATGAGGCAGGCGCCTCACCTGCTCTCTCCAGCCTCAGGGATCAGTTGTTCATTGTTCGAGCCCTGAAACAGGGATCTGTGTTGCTGTCATGGAAATCTTGGTCTCTTGACTCAGCCTTTGGCTGTCCCTGCTGTGGAATGGGGCTGCTTCTCTGCTTATTCCCTAGGTGGTTTTGAGGGGAATGAAGGCCTTGACCTTGGCCAGGCACTGACCGGATGTCGGCTCAGCCGTCCCGTCAAGGCCTTTGGCTTGAAGAGCAGTGCCTGCCCAAGTACCCGCCCTGCCTTTGGCCAAATCCCCCGTCCCTGCCTACCTCAGGGGTATTCTTGCTGCCCTGTAAAACTGCTCACTGCAGCATGTAAAGGACCTTCGGTTCTAAGGAGTCTCAAGGCTTTGGGGTTTTGGTGTTAGTGTCTTTGGAAGGAGGCCAGAGCTTAGGAGCCCTGCTGCTGCCTCTGACCCAGTGACCTCGTTTGTAGTTTCTGTGCCTGGCTGTGGCCGCTCTGGTTGGTGCTCCTGGTCAGGGTTTGGACTTAGGAAGGCAGCTGGCCCAGCTGAGTCTTCCTTCTGTCCAGGTCCCCCGGGCACAGTATGAGGAGTGGTTTGGGTTGTGACCAGTAGAGTCCCTTGGCCTTGTGAGTGAAGGCAGAAGGCATTGTCCTGGAGCCGCCTCCGGCCTGTGTGTTGGGAACACTAGGTGGCAGTCTTGGGCCATGTCAGTGTGGGGCTCAGGCCTAGGGCTGGCCTTGGAGGGGGGTCCTCGCCCTTGCCCTGCTCCCTTCCAGGCCCAGATCCCGATGAGAAGGCTCAGAGTGCCCTTTGTCCCGAGCCTGCTGCTCTCTACCCCATCCCCTGGTGTGGGGTGACCTCGGTTTTCACCTTTGTCTGAACCCTGATGTCTTCCTTTGTTGCAGCTGTCCTGGCAGCTGGTGGCAGATGACCAGCCTGACTCTGACCAGGGAGGGTGAACGCATCTTTTGGGGGAACCTCCCCTAGAGCTACCAGAGGTGGCTTTCTTACATCCCCTGCAATAGGCTAGAGCCTCTTCCAGAAAGTTGCTGCCGGCTTGTTTGGGTTCCAGACAACTGTAGAAGAGGACATTTAGGAGTTCCTGAGGAGAGGGGAATGGGTGAAGTTCATGATGCCCCCAGCAAGATCTTCTTTTCCAAGGGGAAAACTTGGGGAGTCTTAGTCCCAGAGTCATCTTGCTTTGCTGTTCCTTGTCTGAAGCCCAGTGAAGAGCCAGAGGTTGGGACTTATTTCTGAACTGGTCGATGGGAGGAGAGACAGGAGGGGAGACTGGAGGAGCCCTCCCAGCCCCCGTGCATGTTTTCCTCTGGAACTGGTTGCACTCCTCTTGTGCCTTCTCCTGGCTCTCTTGCAAAACAAGGAGATTCAGATTTTCTTGTGGCGGACAGATAACGCTGGGGGTATTGGCAACCTGTGAGTTGTTTCCAGAGAGGTGAAGGGACATGGCAAAGAAGTCAGTGAACACAGCCAAGACTTGAGCTGCCTGTGGGGTTAATAGCTGTTGAGTTTAAAGACCCTCAAGGCGGGCATCTAAACACAGACTTCCTTGCTCATTCCCGCAGAGATGCTGCTGGAGATGTGAGGTCCCTTTGCCCTTGGTGCAGGCGGTGGAGGGAGGGGTCAGCTGGGACTTGGGGCCTGGTGCAAATCATCCTGATGACATTTCAGCTGGTGAGCCTGCCTTCTCGCATGCCTGCCATAGCTCAGGCTCACGCAGCATTGGCTGCCGTCGCCCGGGGCGGGGTCTCTGGGAACTGGACTGGCCTTCAAAAATTGCTTCCCCAGAGGAGCTCTTGGAGTTCTCAGCCTTATCGAGGGCCCTTGGCATTCCTCTCCCAGATAGAGATCAGCACACCCCTGCTTCTCTCTTCCACCCCTTGTTTCTCCCCCAGTTCTTTCTGGCATTCAGGCAGTCATACTTCCCAGAGTCTCCAGGCTCCCTTTCCTCAGCTGTGGGAGAGTAAAAAGC
>PVKC010049746.1:0-10680 GCA_004027635.1 Crocidura indochinensis
TTGGGCCACACCCAGTGACGCTCAGGGGTTACTCCTGGCTATGCGCTCAGAAGTCGCTCCTGGCAGGCACGGGGGACCATATGGGAACTGGGGGATCGAACCGTGGTCCGTCCAAGGCTAGCACGGTAAGGCAGGCACCTTACCTGCAGCACCACCGCCCGGCCCCGAGCTACTCTTAAACCACCTTCCTGTGGGGTACCAGGCTGTCTTGGTGATCCAGAGCGGGATGCCCTGTGAAGGTGTACCTACTGGGGACCAAATCACATTCTGTAGACATGTGATGTGCCCTGCCTGTTCTGCATGAGGTTTGGGCCGCTGCAGGTACAGAGCTCCCAGCATCTGAAGCACTGGGAGATCCTTTATATTGTGCCCATTCAGAAAAGGCAGGATAAGCTAATGCAAGCACCACATGAGGCCTGGTGCTGTTTCTCTAGAGGGGTGTCAGCCCCTGTATCAGCTCAGAAATACTTGAATAGCTAGACTGGCACTTCCTGTTCATAGGCCCTGCTGTTCACACAGTGGGCAGATGCTCCGGCTTCAGGAAAGATCATGTTGGCAATTGACTTTCCAATGCTGGTAATTGTTCTGATCATTTTTGCTGGACTGTATCCCCTTCATAAGAAATGGGAGGCCTTTCTGGGAACAGTGGTTTGTCCTTAGAATAATAGTCCCTAGTTTTAGGAACCCCACAGATTCGGACTCTGGTACCCTGGTTACATGGAACTATATAGAATGCTGGGTTAGATTGTAGCATAGTGGAACCACACACATGGTAGTGGGGGTGACAGTTCCCCAGCATTTAGTGTCTAGGGCCATTTGATTTCTAGGGGGAAAAAAAAAAAAACTGTAACAAGGGGCTGATCCCAAAAGCAGAAAAATAAGAGACACACTTAGAGGGCCCCCAGGTTTATAGACACACAAATGGTTTTTACTCTCATTTCCAAGAGTCTTTAGAAGCTGAGGGGGTGCTGTTCTGAAACTGCCTTGGGGGGCCAAATCCTGGTCATGTAGGCCCTCCCCCAGAGATCCCTTGGCTGCAGCTGCTCTGCCCTACCTTGTTTGCACTGAACTTTATTTTATTGGGGTGTGGGCAGCTTGGGCCACTCCACTTGGTGCTCAGGGGCTAGTTCTGACTGTCAGGCATATCCCTGGCTATCCTGGGGGATCATACATAACTAGAACTGGAACTATTGGGATGTGAAACAAATCCTTTACTCCTGGCATTGAAATTTAAAGAACCTTGCTGTATGTAGTGGCTCATCTTTCCCTTGACTTAAGACAAATCAAGGTGCTCATTGGAAGCATGTGCCTTTATCCCTCAGTGACATTTGTAGCAATTGGTTATTTTTAGGGACTGCAGAGGAAAGACAGAAAAAAGCAAAGAAGTTTGAAGGAGTCTGAGAGAGGATAGCAAGGGCTTGTCTTCAGGCATGTTCCTTTAGGCCTCTTAGTTTCCAGATGCCCTCATCAGCCCCAAGTCCAGAATGCCTCTGGCCAGGACTGGCTACAGTTAGCATACAGATTTTTCCTGTGTGGTCTGTACAGTGTCAGTTTCACATTACACATTCCTTCTTGTCTCTAGTAAGGCCTAAATGGCACTCACTGCCCCAAGCTCTGAAGTGATACGTGATCTCTCTCCAGTGACCACTTTTAACTGTGGAGACTGGCATCTTCCCTGTGCAATGATATTCACCACCATTCCCTATTCCTTTCTAGACCATCACAGAAACACTCTCCTAATAACAGGTAACTTTTGTGGTGACCTCTTCCAAGGCTCATGAGCACTGTTAGAACCCATGATTCCTAGGGATGGCATGTTGACTTTGCACATGCATTCTGAGCCAGTGAGTGTCCTGTTGCATGCCTGAGGCTGCTGCTCCCACACTCAAGCCATCCTGAGCCCATTGAGCCTGACTGTTTCTGCCTTCAGGCTGTTGCCCAGGTTGGATGTGTATGATTGTCGTTTTGTCCCAAGCACTGACTCTTTAGTCTTGGAACTTGCTACACGGAGTGAAGGAGCCTGACATTTGAGCTTTTGCTGTGCTAGTGATGCCTGGACCAGTCATTAAATCTTCATTTTCTTCCAGTACGGGCAGGCCCAAGTTGAAATTGATATGGTTTTGCTCTTTGTGTCCCCTCAAGGGATGATGGGTTTACAAGCAGGCACACCTTGACTTTCCCTCCCACTCCTGCCCACTGTACAGCTCTGTTTTCTTGCTGACTCACTTTGAGTTAGAATCAGGAATTCTTTTCATTTTGTTTAAATCGAGATGTGTGAATTTAAAAGTAAACAGAAAGTTATGGATTTCCCTCCAGGTCAATAGGGACCTTAGGTTAATGAGCAGATATGATTGTCTATGGGAAAAAATAACCAAAACAATCTGGCAGAAGGATACACATGGTGAAAACCTGGGGAGAATGATGTTCCCTGCCTTTCCACAGTGGGCTGTCAGGGTCCAGGGACTCTCCTGGGACAACAGATTCTGAGTCTGCCTGTCTCCTGCATTGTAGACTCCTCCTTGTCCACTGTGCTACTGTGAGAGCGCTAGCAGAGTGTCTGGCTTCACGGCACCTATTAAGAGCCAGTTCAGCTGGCTTAAGGCGGGGCTCAGACTGGCGCAGTGCTGGGCTTTCCACATCAGACTGTTAAGCTGCTCTTCCGCCAAGTGATGGGGTTTTCAAAATGACTGGATATGTCCCACCGTTTGCAAATGATCCTGCTCAGCCAGTGTCGGGAAGAAGTAGTCAGGTGATCCCAGAAAGATTGGTGCTAGGACCTCTGACAGGTGACCTGGCTTCCTGTGCACACTGCTGTGGGGAGACAGAGTCATCAGTGAAAAGTCCTAGGAGGTTATGAATGTGGCCCCTCAGGCATCTTAATGCTAACATGGAGTCAGCTGCTTCATCATAAGCCTCTAGGAACACTCTGTGTCCTGGGTCGTTGGGGCTGAGACTCACAGAAGGGCACAGCACAGAAGTGGGATCTTACGAAATGGTGGTGATTGTGGGGGTGGGATGGCAGTGATCACACTGGAACACCCCACAGTGCTGGCTCATAGGAAACCAGCCCCCTGATCCCCAGCACAGAATCACAGCTGCATCGGGGCAGCTCCCCAGCACACCATACCTCTACCGTGGGTTCAGATGTTTCTGCTTTTCAATGTTCTCTCTTTTTTCCTGCCCGCTTGCCTGCCTTTGGGACCTCTTGCTGTCTAGGGTGGCAGATGAAGCTTTCTACAAACAACCCTTCGCTGACGTGATTGGTTATGTGTATGTTGCAAAACTAATTCCTTTCCTTGTTTTGATTCTAGTTTATCCTCCCTTTATGTTACAAGTTGCTTTGCTCTGTAAATGACTTCAAGTGGGCATTCTGGCAATATGCCTGTGAGTAGATGAGCTGGGGGGTGTGATCCATTGGCTGTCTTGCAAAGTCATGACACCCTGCAACTCAGACCACCATTATTCCATCCCATCCTGGGTTTTAGGGGGAAGGAAGCGATTCCCTTCATAGGGCAGCTATTCAGGGTTGGTCAGTGGTTCAGGGTTGAGGTGCCTGAGGGAAGAGGGAGGTGGGATATTGCTTAAGAGCAGGTGAAGACAGCACTTCCTCCCCTTTGTTTCACCCCCTACATGGGGTTGACTGGCTCCAAGTGGGCAGAAGAGCGCAAAATACAGGATTGACCCAGTAGGTGTTCGTGATTCGGGTCTCTTTAGCATTCGTGTTGGAGATTGTTTAGTGGCTTTGGGTCCCTTGTTCCCCCTCCTGACCCAAAGGGGCCCCTAGTTCTGACATCAGGACAGCCCAGCCCAGCCCAGCCCAGCTTGGGCTGCTTGGACCTACCTGCCTTCAGGGAATCTTCTGGGAAGATTTTTGGTGGTTGTTGAAAGATTCCTGTTAGCAAAGCACAATTGCAGCAGACTTGAAAATAGTTCTTGCTGTTTCATAAGCATGTAGATTATAGTCTTTGATCAAGGGAGATGATGGGCGAAGAGAACTTGTGGGTGGTAGGGGTGGGCTCCAGTTTGAGGTATGCCGTGCCTCTAGGGCCTGTGGCCCTGATATCTAATTCCATTAGGGTCGGGGTTTCCTGGCACATCCTCCCCCCTACCTCCCAAAGGATTTGCCTTGAGACTGGTGAAATGCTGGACTTACAGGTGGTATTGGATTGGAATTTTGCACATTCTCTCTGGAGTAGAAATGGAGACTGGAAAGGTTGAGTCTGGGTTTGCTGGGCAGGACGAGGATGGCCCAGCAAAGCCAGCTGCACGTCCCTGAGTGTAGAGTGAGTGGCAAGGGCATGTCTAGCTGACTGGCCATCTGCATTGAGCTCATCCTCATTTTCTATATCTGACCTAAACTTTCTCTCCTTGTTTCTTTTCTTCTCTTCACCTTTAAGCACAAACATAAACCATCCTTGCTACAGCCTAGAACAGTTAAGTAAACCTTTCTCACTGCCCCTAACTGTGTGTGCCATGAAGTCGCAGTGTTGTAGTGCTCTGGGCTTCAGCGGTGTTCGCCACGGCCATCCCTGTGAGAGTGCACCCCTGTCCCTACAGACCAGCCATCTCCATTGCTTTCGCTTTGCCCGTGATGCTTGTTGGAGTAGATGAATAGCATTGTCTTCCCCCCTCCTCCCACTAGTTCCCAGGTGGGGGTGGGCTGACCTGGATGTGAAGGAATGTTGGCACAGGCAGTGGCCTACCAAAAGAGCCACACACAGAATGGGACGCCCACCCATGCCAGAGTGGGTCCTCATGTGGCCCAAGGCACCTGGCTGGAGGGAAAATGGCCAACTTGAGGCTGCACTGGAGAATGTCCTCACAACCCCCTTTCCAGAATGGCTTTTGTCTCTAGTGCCTGTTCGCATGGGAGCTTTGTCTTGAATTCCTTCTGATCTGCCTTCTCTCTCCAGCCTTAGGAGTAAACCCAGAGGCTCTCGTGGGCATTTTAGAAATCTCTAAATTTACTTGAAACTTAGCACTGCCCAACACAGAGGACCGTTGTAGTTCTTGACCAGCCAGCTGTTTGCTCTTGCTAGTGAAGGCAGCATGTGGCTGGCTGGCTAAGGACTGGGTTTTTTTAAAATGTTCTGTATCCGAAGAGAGAGTGAGCCCTGAACCAAACACCTGTATTCCAACATTTTACACAGCATCCCAGGCACCCCGTGCCCTGGGCCAGAGGCTGTTTGTTTACCCCCCTTGGAAAACCAGATGCCATTAGGTCAGGCATGAAGAGGCAGTACTTCTGTTACCAGGCAGTCTCCAGGGAGCTCAGATGGTTCCGCATTAAACCAACATGCTTTGTTATTGCTTCCAGGGCAGCAGAAGAAGCCTTTGTAAACGACATTGATGAGTCGTCCCCAGGCACTGAGTGGGAACGGGTGGCCCGGCTGTGTGACTTTAACCCCAAGTCCAGTAAGCAGGCCAAAGACGTCTCCCGCATGCGCTCTGTGCTCATCTCCCTCAAGCAGGCCCCCCTGGTGCACTGAAGAGCCCATGGAAACATCTGCAATATCTTAATCCTACTCAGTGAAGCTCTTCACAGTAATTGGGTTAATTATGTTGAGTTCTTTTGGACCAAACCTTTTGTCTGTAGAGTTGATCATTGTTTGTGATTGCATGTTTCCTTCCCGTGTCCTCCCCGGCATTCAGAGAGGAGGGGAGGCGGCAGAGGGATCGGGGACGCCTCCCAGCGGTGGCCTCAGCCTGTGCTTTTTGTGCATTCTGAAAATAAATTTCTGTTTCAAGCAATAACACAAAGTTTCGTTCTTGACCTCCAAGATGTAGTGCACTTTGATCCAAGGTTGCAAGGGACAGGGAATTGCCTTTTCTTTCTTCCTAGGCCTGAGGTGGCACAGCCCCAGCCTTGAACTGAAATAGCCACAATCCCACTAATGTATGTAGAGGGATTCAATGGACTTTTTCATTTGGAAAGAGTCCCATCACTGAAAGATGACCCCTTACTGCCCAGCAGAGTAATGAACTCCTTCACCAACCTTGACATTTTTTCTCCCAGAGGGTGCTTGTTCTCTCTTCAGCAGCTCTGACACAGTATTGCAGCAGGTTTCTGTCTGCGATGTGCAAAATGTTAGACCTGCTCCTATATTTGGACTGTGAGCCTGGCCAGGATGGTATAACATGTGGCAAGTCCCATTTATCAGCATCTTACAGCAGACTTTGGGAATTTGTGCTATCCCTACCGCTTGACTTAGTCGGGTTTCTGTTGTCAGATCCACATGTATCCTCTCTGCCACTATTGGACAATAGGGCTAAGTTACTTCATGTCTCCAAACTACATGTACTAGTTGATGGTTTATTAACCATGGCATAATAACATTTTCATCTCAAACTGCCCTTTGTAGGCAGCCTCTAGGAGACATCTCCATTCAGGTAGCAACATACTCTATGTTTCAGGACTTGATAATCTTCAGATTTTATGGTTCAAGGAACTAAAGCAATATTTCAGTTGTCTGAAATTTATAATTATTATATATACAATATATAATATATATAAATAATATATATTATATATTTATAGTTATTTCCAAAGGTTGATAAAAATTCAGGAGGAAGAGAGGCCTCTCTGCTCGCTGTCCTTTTCCAAGAAGTCCAACATCTCCTGTGGTGGTAGTGTGGAGGAGGGAAAACTCCCTTCCCCAATCTTGCTAAGATCGTTAGTGGGGGGCCCGGGAGATAGCATGGAGGTAAGGCATTTGCCTTTCATGCAGAAATGTCCCGGTGCCCCATATGGTCCCCCGTGCCTGCCAGGAGCAATTTCTGAGCATAGAGTCAGGAGTAACCCCTGAGCACTGCTGGGTGTGACCCAAAAACCACACACAAAAAAAAAGATTCTTAAGTGAATGAATAATTCCTTAATCTGACCACAGGGCTGGCATTGAAAATCCAATCACAGAGCAAAGCACAGCCTGTCCCACTAACATTAAGAACATTTCCTAAACTCCTGGCCTATAGCAGTGGAAACAGGTTGAGCCTCAAAGTTGTGGAGTGTCTGTGAGAGATCAATAGTAACTGGTCATTGTTCTGCTAACTTGACCTACCAAGGGACTTGAAGAAGTGGAGGGTTGGTTCAGGGACTCAAGTTTTCAACATTTAGTTTAAAATGACTTGGGGTCTATTTTGATTTTGCAGTGCTAAGGATTGAACCCAGGGGTTCACATGCAAGGAGGTGCTGTGCCAGCAAGCCACATCCCCATCTGGCTTGGCCCAGCCACTTTGCCTTTTAATGTCAAATTTTGAGGCAACATATAACTTTTCTAGTGATCGAGGTTTATTTGGGACAGGGGAGGACAACAAATAGAGCACAGTAAAGAAGTTATATGACTTTCAGAAAGTAGTTCAATGACCAGTCTAATTCTGTTCTAAAAGGGGATTTTTTTTTAAGCTAATAACAAAACAGTTCTAGTGCTGTGACTCAGTGGGAATGTGCTTGCCCAGCAGGCATGAGGCACGAGTTCCATGTCTGGCATGGAACTCCTCATCCTGATCATCCCTGCTGTCATAAAAATTGTGTGATCTCTGTTACATGCAAAAGACCTAAGTTCATTTCCCAGCACCAAAGAAAAATGGCAAATTCTGGTGCACCACCACAAGTATATGAGCCACCACAATGTAATTGTGTGATTAGAGCCAGTGTTCCATCATAACCGAGTGTGCATCTCCACTGCTCATTGATGCAGCAAATGTTCAAGAAAGGAAAAATTTTGGAAAGGAAAACAAAGCAGGTGTCAGAGCCACAATACAGTAGGGAGGGCACCTGCCTTGGATGTAGCTGAGCTGGGTTCAATCTCCACCTAAAATCCCACCAGGAATATGTATTACTTACTACTGGGCCTACTGACCCCAAAACAACATACCAAAAATACAAAAGTGTTATGATTTTGGCAAGGAAATGTATTTTTTTAACATTTGTCTGAAAAGTTACATAAAAACATTTACATGAAAATAAATTAACATGATTAATTATATGTAATAATTACATTGGAATATATTAACATTTCATAAGATTTGGTTTTAGATTCAGTATCATGCTTCCAAATACCTGGGACAATGTAGTTATCTGGTGTGGAGAACAGTTATAGCTTTTGTTCTTCACTGAGGGACTGTTGATGCCCTTCACAACATACCCTCTAGCTCCCAAAGCTCAAGCAGGTAAACTTTCTTCCTGGGATCAACATGGAATATTAACGGTAACTAAGACTTAGATATTATTCCAGGACTGGCCACATTCTGGGACTCAGCAAATTTCTCTTTTTTTCTTATTTACCCATCACAAGAACCGTAGTTTATATGCCATATTGATTCCTTCACTTAATTACATAATGCTAACACTGAGATAGGTAATGTTATGGAAATCTTGAGCTTTTCTTAATCTAGCCATCTGATAGTCCCCATAAAATCCTTGTCACCACCCCAAACACTATTAGCCAAATGTCCATAGCCTAGAGAAGGACTGGATAAAATTAATCATTGAGGAGGGTTGTAGAGCAATCAAATTGCAATTGAGATGCTTGTTAAAGCTTTTAGTAGTCTGGAGTATATGAGAATGTAAGTTTTTACCAAGTTTTTGAAATGAGAGGTGTGCCTAAGCAGAAAAAAGATAGGAACCTGAAATCAAACCCTGTTGCCAAGATTTACTAGCCACAACGTCTTAGGCACATCATTTTACATACCTAAATCTCCTTAGCTTAGAGTTCTATAAAATGTGACTTTAAACATCTCCTTCACAGTTGTGAGAATTCAGAATAATGTACACGAAGCACCTAGTAGAGAGTCTGGCACACAAGAGGCACTTATTAACTGGTACTCTTCATTAGTATTTCTTGATGATAACTGATAGCAAGGATATCTTGAGACCAGTGAACACAGTCATATTTAGCCAGAATTGTGAGTCTCAGGTCTGAACTCTAGGTTGCAAACAAACACCGCCTCTATGAATATGCCAAACATAGACCCCATCCAGTGGAAAAAGCTATTGAAGGGGAGGCTGCTGTCAACAGCAGAACCTTTTGGGATGGCTAATCTTTTAGACTAGCCAAATGGCTGGCTTCTCAGTTGTCCTTAAGACACAGCAAGGACAGGGTCACTAAGGCCACTCACTGTAACTCAGTTCCTACTCTCATTTGCTCACAGGTTCTGCTAGAGTAGTAAATAACATCATTCAACACATGACATTAAGGTGACAAATGTCCAAGTCTTGATTGTGGTCATGGTTTCACAGTTAAGATACATATTTCAAAGTTTATCAAAATTACACAATTTAAAAAATCCTGCAATAAAACTTTTTTAAAAAAAAAAAAAAGCATTTCATGGTGAGATTTCATTCTCTTTCCTGATCAGTTTTGATCTGCCACATAAGCACAGGATGGAGAAGGAAGGATTATTAATCTGAACTCCCATATGGAGCTCACACCCCTAGCAAGACCACTGGTCTCCGTGGTTCAGAGTCAGCAGAGTCCTGAAGCTTCCTTGCCTACCGTGAAGCTCATTTTGGCACAAAAATGTGTGACTGGTACTTATATGAGTTGAGCCGAAATGACCTCAGAAGAGCAGCAGTTATAAGTATTGGTCTGGGAAAGGGAACCTCAGGAGACAAAAAGCAGAGTCACTTGCCAAATACCAAAACTGCTTTCTAAGATACATTTGTCTACAAGTCATCCTGAATCCGTGAAGGAGATCTCGAGTCTTGGTCTGTAGACACTCGGGCAAGGCCTAACAGATCCTGCGGGTTGTGTAGTCCAGAACCATGCTGGCAGCACCAAGCAGGGCAGGGTCAACCAGATCCGAAACTACCACATCTACATCCTGAGCTGAGGATAGGGCTCGTTGGCGAATGACATCTTTGACGATTTGAATATAGTGACTGGCTAGGACTCCAGAGAGGATCACCAGGGAAGGATTCATAGTGTGGAGGATGTTCACAATTCCAAGACCCAAAGCCGTTCCAGCTACAGGGGAAAAAATTAATTGTTAAGGAGAGAATCTAATTGATGTGCCAAGGTGGGGAAGAAAGCCAGCAGCCAGTTAAGTTCACTCACTACAAAATAGAAAGCAGGAAAGAATGTTCATCATTTATTCTTTTTTTTTTTTTTTTTTTGGTTTTTGGGCCACACCCAGTGACGCTCAGGGGTTACTCCTGGCTATGCGCTCAGAAGTCGCTCCTGGCTTGGGGGACCATATGGGAAACCGGGGAATCAAACCGCGGTCCGTTCTAGGCTAGCGCAGGCAAGGCAGGCACCTTACCTCCAGCGCCACTGCCTGACCCCTCATCATTTATTCTTAATATAATAAAGGATCTGGCTAGAGTGATAATATAGCAGGTGAGGTGCTTGTCTTGCACATGGGTTGACCCAGGTTCAATCTCCAGCATCCCATGAGCACCACCAGGAGAGATTTCTGAATGCAGAACCAGGAGTAACCTGAGCATTGCCAAGGTGTGTCCCCCTATCCACCTCCCACACACTGAAAAAAAAAAAAAGAGAAAAGGATAATATACTTTAAAGTGAAAAAACTAAGCAGAAAATCATGTATGATCCTCAACTATGTTAAACTGGAAGGAAATGATCTTTTTTGGTATATGATCAGATTCAAACTGGTATAATTCCTGTTATTTCTCTGAATTTGTTGTAAAATGAACAGATTTTTTCTTTTTTTTTTTTTTTT
>PVKC010049747.1:0-10687 GCA_004027635.1 Crocidura indochinensis
AGTAACCTTGATTAATTTGGATTAATTAACCTGGATCAGTACTTCAAAGGTCAAAGAAAAGGTTTTCCAGTTTCTAGGCACTTCATCAATGGAGGAAGTGAACTTTGCTAAATGCAGTTTTTGGGGTTCGAATGCACATGGAGCTCTTTAGAAGATTCATAATTTTCATGTCTAGAGTACTAATTAACATGGTAGTGAGCACCATAAGAGGAGTCTACCCTATGTAGTATCATCCACCATGACTTGTCCATCAAGGTTTCTTTCCTGAAAGGAAACTGACAGCCTAGGCATTATTATATAATTGTAACATATAATCATATGTAACATATAATAGTAACATAGCTTGAATTATAAAAAGAAGAAGAAAGGAGAGAAGGAAAAAGAAGAAAACAACAAAAGGATAATAGTAATTTGCAAAAACATACTCAGTGAGTGGGGCCTGTAACAAAAGTCTATGGTGTGCAGTTACCTATTTCAGTGGCCTCTACGGTCATAAGGTTTAGGTCATAGAAGCAGACATAAGCAAAAGGAAATGGGTAAATTCGAGTATTTTGTCAAGGCACTGTCATAATGAACACTATATTTAGAGTCTAGTATGATAAAGCATTGAATTACAAAATTAAGGAGTCCAACCTCTATCTCCAAGAACCTCTGTGGATGAAAAAGTTGAAAAGTTATTTTAGATATAATAAAATTAAGGCACTAAAACATACTGATAGTGAGCACTGCAGTGGGAGTGTCAGGCATCCAATCATATTCTGCACATGATTCTGTGAATAAAAACAATAGAACATTATTATAGGCCTTTGTAGTGAGAGGTTGATTGTACACCTGTTCAAACTAAACAGCTGTTTCTTTGATTACGGGTTTTCTTGTAGTATAGAAGAGAGTAAAAGCTTTGTGTTTTTCCTCTTCCACTTGATTTGTTCCCTTCCCTGGCACCAATGGTGTTTGGAGTATTTACCTTTTTTACCATTGTGTTTTTCATGGAGTTATTCTAAATACCACATATCAGTGATATAATTCTGTATTTATCCTTCTTCTGGCTTACTTCTTTTAGCATGATATTTTCTAGTTCCATTCATGTTGCTGCAAATTGCATGATTGTATTATTTCTTACTGCTATGCAGTATTCCATTATGTATACTTAACACATCTTCACGATCCACTCATCTGTTGTTGAACATCAAGGCTGATTATAAGCCTTGACTATTGTACTGAGTGCTGCAATGAATAATGTGGTGTGCATACCTACCTTTTGGATTAATGTCTTTCTGTTCTGGGGGTAGATATCCAAAAGAGAGATTGCTGAGTGATATGGTAGCTCAATTTTGATGTTACTGAAAACCCTCTATACTATTTTCCTTAGGAGTTAAACCAGGCAGCATTCCCACCAGCCATAGATGAAGAGTTCCTTTCTTACCACATTCCCACCAATCGATATTGGTCCCTTTCTTTTTGATATGTGCCATCTTTACTGGTATAAGATGGTACCTCATTGTTGTCTTGATTTGGATTTCCATTTTTTTTTTTTTTTTTTGGTTTTTGGGTCACACCCGGTGACGCTCAGGGTTTACTCCTGGCTATGAGCTCAGAGGTCGCTCCTGGCTTGGGGGACCATATGGGGAACCGGGGAATCGAACAGCGTTCCGTCCTAGGTTAGCGCAGGTAAGGCAGGCACCTTATCTCCAGCACCACCGCCCGGCCCCCTTGGATTTCCTTAATGATAAGTAATGATGAACATTTTTTCATGTGTCTGCTTGCGATCTGTTGGTCTTCCTCAGAGAAGAGTCTGTTCATTTTTTTTCCAGTTTTTGATCCTTTTTAAGTTTTGTGGAGCTAATCTTTGTGACTGCTTTCTATATCTTAGATATCAACTCTTTATCTGATGGGTTAAGTGTAAATATTTTTCCATTCCATTAGCTGTCTTCTAGATTTAGTCCATGTTTCTTTTGCCAGACAGAACTTTTTCAGTTTGATGTAGTCCCATTTATTTAAGTTTGATTTATAGTTCTTGCCATTGGCATTCTATCATCAAAAACTTTTTTGAGATATAAGCCTTGGAGTGTTCTTCCTATGTTTTCCTCAAAGAACTTTATATCTTCAGGTCTTAATTCAAGGTCTTATATTCATTTTGAGTTGACTTTTGTGTAAGGTGTGAGGTATGGATTAATTTTTTATTTTTTACATGTGGTTATCCCATTGTTCCAGCATCATTTGTTGAAGAGACTGTTTTTGTTCCATTTCAAATTCTTGGCTCCTTTGTCAAATATTAGTTGGCCATATATTTGGTGATATGTCACTGGATATGCTATTCTTACCCAGTGGTCTGAGACTCTGTCTTTGTTCCAGTATCATGTTGTAATTTTATGTAGGTTAGATTGTATCCTAAGGTGTGATCTCTCCTATAAAAGGTTCAATGTGTCCTGAAAAGAATATGTATTCTACTTTCTGAGGATAGAGGGCCCTGTATAAATCCATTAGTCTTAATTATTCTGGCTTCTCATTTAGGGCTCTTATATCTTTGCCAGTTTTCTACCTAAAAGATCTGTCTAGTGGGGATAATGATGTTAAAATCTCCCACTACTATCACATTTCCGTCCATATGTTTCTCCAGGTTTGTGAGCAAAAAGCCTTACATATTTTGCTGGCTCTGCATTTGGTGCATAAATGTTGATCAGAGTTAGCACTTTTTGGTCTAAAGTTCCCCAGACCAATAAGAAGTGTCCATCTTTGTCTCTGAGTACTTTCTTGAGCCTCAATGCAATTTGGTATGATATGCATATTGCTGTCCCAGATTTTTTTGTTTTCCAGTGGCATGTATAATTGATTTCCACCCTTTTACTCTCAGCCTCTGTCTATCCTGAGCTATTCAGTGTATTTTCTGCAGGCAGCAAATATCTGGGTTTGTTTCCTGACCCCAACCCTATGTGACTTTTAATGGGAGAGTTTAGTCCATTGACATTTAAGGAAACTATTGACAGGGAGGATTGTTGTGCAATTACATTGTGAAGGGTTGTTATTGTTATAATTAGGTATTTGGTTTGTGTATTTGATCTCTGAGTAGTTCGTTTAGAGTCGATTTAGTTAACACAAATATTATGAGGTTTTTTGGTCTGAGAATGTTTTAAACCCCCTCCCCTCACATATTTTGGGTAGTCGACTTTTTTTGGGTAGTACTTATTTTGGGTAGTCGACTCTAGGTTGGAGGTTTCTTTTATGCAGTAGTTTGAATATGTCATTCCCTCTCTTTTTTGCCTGTATTGTGTCAAATGGAAGATCTGGTTTGATTCTTATGTTCCTTCCTTTGTATTTGGGATTTTTTTCTCTCTTATTGCTTTAAAGAATTTATCTCTTTGTTTCTTGCCACTTGGATTACTATATATCTTGGTGTTAATCTATTAGGGTATTTTTTTGGAACTCTTTTTCACCTCTTGGATTTGTACAGCCATCTCTTCTCAGAGAGTGGGAAATTTTTCTGCTATTATTTCTCTCACTATTTGTTCTTCCCCTTTCCCTTTTTTCTCCCCTCTGGTATTTCTATTAGTTGCAGATTATTTCTTTTGTCTTTGTTCCTTTCAATGTTTTGTTTTACATTACTTTATTTACTTCTTTTTTGTTGTTGTTTGCTTGTATTTTGTCTTCTATTTCATCCATGGGGTTCTCTGTATGTAGTTCTGCTATTATGGCTTGATAGCATGTTTTTTTTTTTAGTTCTCTTAGTTCTATTTCTATGGATTCTCTCATCTTCTGATAGAATTCTTCTTTGAGTTGATTGAATTGTTTTTCTATGGATTTCTTAATTTCTTTGGCTAGTGATTCTTGAATTTAATTGCTAAGACATTAAATGGTGCTTTTAAGTCCTCAGCTATATAGTTTGTGAGCTTTGGAGGGCTTGTAAATTGCTAGGATTTTTCTCCATATCCCCAGCTACTGGGGTCTTCCTTAGTTTTCCCATTATACTTTGCATTGGGTGGGTTGGAATGCCAGAGTTTCAGGTGTTTTTTTTTAAGTGGTCTGTTTAATTGGTGTAAGAAATGGTTGCAAGTATATCTGTTTCGGGGTTTATTTATTCTAACTAAGCAAGGTTGCCCAAGTATGAAAGAACTGTTGTGCACTAGTTTGATGGTTTGTTCTTTTGTTTTTTGCACTATATATTTCTGTCTAGGCTTGGACTTTTGTAATGGTGTCTGGGAGTTCCAGAGGTGCAAAGGTGGTGATGGGCTGTTTGGTGTGTACTTAATTTATAGGGTGATCCAGGGGTCGCTGCTCAATACTCTTGTTGAGCTAGGGTCCACGGGTATGGATTTAAGGGGTTGGGGCTTTTCTCTTCTGAGCTGTCTTGAGGATTTTTCTCCCTCGATTTTATTTTGATTAAATAATCTCCAATTCCATCCAAGTTGCCCCAAGCTGCAATATTTCAACATTTCTTATAGCTTTGTAACACTCAATTATGTGTATATGCCAGAGCATCTTTGGCCATTCTTCAGTCATTGCAGAGAGTCTGCGAATGAGCTCATCTCTGGGGTGCCTACTACGTGTTGTCGCCTTTGGGATGGCAACCGCAGTTGTAGCTCAGGAACAAGTGCATAAGCTCTGTATTAAACCTTGCCAGTTTTCTGTCTCTTCCTTCATACAGCAGGTACAGGTAGAAATCTGAATCTCTATGGCAATTTTACACTCAATAAGTTTAGAGACTGTGTCCACTCTGCAAGAACATTCTTTGGTTCTGCTGTGTGTTGTGAGGCATCTCAAACTTTAATGATGGGGCCTAGTCTGTGATCCTCTCAGCTAAGGCTGCCACTCCACTATATGTGAGAGGTGGCAAAAGTGAGGGGCTCTGACTGCAACCCTACTGGGCAGCACTCACCTCAGAAAAGACTGCTTCTATTCCAGACTAGATGTGACCACGCCTTCTGTTTTCATTTCACTAGTCCTGAGACTCTTTAAGCCTCAGTGAGTTCTAGAACAACTAAGAAAATTCTAAGCACTCAGTGCATCATCTTGATTCTGTCAGGTGTAGGTGTGTGTCAGTTCAGGCAATGAACCTGTCAGGAAGGATCTTAGAAAGCAAAGCTGTCAGGCCTACTTTACCTCAAGAATATCTTTTCTTAGCTCTCCATGGAAGCACCAGCTCATTGTATTGGGCTTGCCAAGACACAAATCTGTTTTCCACTTAGCAAGTGCTGGTATAAAAGCTGATATTCTTTTTTTGTACATTCTTCTTGTCAGCACCCTTCTTCCCTGAGTTTGTGTTTTATGCCTGATACTGGATTGTTAGTTCTTTTAGTTTTTTCTTCCACTCTGAACCCAAAAGAAGTAACTATGAATACAGAAGTAACACATAGTTCTGTATTCTGCAGAGTTGAGTATCCTTGAGGTGATGGCTATTTCACAAGCGAATATTTTTTTTGTGTGTGAAATCTATCATGGGATGCTGAGTTTAGTTTATATTTTATATATTCTTTGTGTTGATGCCACAGGAGTGTTAAAAGAACAGTTAGTGTTGGCCAAAATCTTTAACCGAATAAACAGAAGGTGTTTCCCCACACACTACATACTGCATTACATACATACACAATACATAGTGCATTCAAGATTACTACCACCCCTGGATTCTTCCATCATCTGCCAGAGAGCAGTGTTATTCATTTTTGGCAATATTCATTTAATTAATGGTGTTTTGACTATGAACACTTAAGTACAACGATAAGTTTTCTCCCACATATGTTTCTAATTCAGAAAATTACTGGTGTGTGTTTTGAAATATAAAAATGTGTCAGCATCAATTAGGCATGTCACATTTATATGTACCTCTCTTTAAACATGCTGTGTACTCATTGTCCTTTTTCCTTAATTGCCAAACAATTACTAATCATCTGTAGGACACCAGCCCTGTTCCATCCCCAAAGCCTGGAATAAGTGACCATCATTATATAAACCCTGTCTTGCAATGCCATAATCATGAGAATTGAGTCTTATGAGTATATTTTACCTGATTAACTATAAACTCACTGTCAATAAGTTCAGCATATTTTATTCATCGTTGATGCCTAATGCAATTAGCAATAAAGAGGTACTCAAACTATTGTGAAATGATAAAAAAGGAAAACAGTGTTATTACTAGCCAACAATCACTGTTTCCAGTTCATAAATGTTCTACTGCAAAAATGCTAAACTGCTTAATGCAGTTGTAATATTCAGGTAAAATTACTGAACTATTTAGCAGCCAAGAATTTTAATGAAGTACAGTTAAAATATGCACAATACAGGAAAAATATAAGTTTTACAATTAGTTTGGGGTCACTAATGCTAAAAGCAGAGACCTTCTATCTTTATTTTGTTTTATAGCAATAGGTTACAGAACACTATTTGAAAGGGTGTCATATTCATTTATTGACTATTCAATAAAAGTGTAATAAAAGTGAAATGCTAGCGTCCATAGTAGCATTGTTACAACCTTGTTAGTCATTCCTCACTAAAGCAAAATTCTATTTTTAAAGCATGCCTTCAGTTTTAATCTCTGCAATAATGATCGATACTGTATAATACAGACCCTTGTCCATTCTAGAAAATGAGCACTCTTCCTTGGCAATAAGAAAATCTACTCATTTTTCCAGAAAAATATGAAGCAGACAATGCATAAAAATGTGAAAAATGGGACAGAACTAATGGAGTAGAAATCCAAAAGAGTGTATCTAGAAATGAAAAGCAAATACAATATAGAGAACAAATGAAGATTAATAAGTCATCACAGTACTTCCCCTGTCTAACCTAAAGGAAGGTGTGGTATATGGGGGTTCAATGGAGAGATGGCTCTTATCTTTATTGCCTCACTATGTTTCTCTGCATTATATCCAAATTACTGCTGCTTTCCTTCTATCCTGATTAATTAACTAAACTATAGTTTTTCTTGAGAAATTAAACTGTTTTAAAATAAAAGGAGAGAAATTTAATAGGATCCCATTTGTTTGTTTGGAGATCCAGTAGTGCTCAGGAGTTACTACTTGCTTTGTGTTCAGGGTTTATTCCTGTCAGTCTCAGAGAAACATATTGAATGCCAGGACTCCAATCAGGTTAGCCACATATAAAGCAAACACCTTATTAGCTGGCCCCTAATAGGATCCTTCTACCATATATCCTACAATGCAGCATTTCTAAATAAATTGCCTAGCAAGTTAACTACATGAAAGAATCAAATGTATGAATATTTAAGCTCTATCAAAAAATACTACACACATATTTAATAATATATGGAAATAAATATATATTATTTGTATATATGTAGTTATAGGGCCCTCTAACTACTGCTCATGGGCCACATGTGGCATACTGAGCACAATTTATCTGGTCTGCCAAGTGTTTTTGCCACCATTTCCTGTCCTACTTTGCAGATGACTTGTCCTAGGAGGCAATTCACATGTGTGAAATGTACACCTCACTCCCTGACTCCCCTCCTTCTCCCTATCTCTTGACTCCTCTTTTCAGTCTAGGGCAGGGGTCCTCAAACTATAGCCTACCAAAAGTAGGCCCACAGTTCCCATTGAAATACTGGTAAGTTTGTTGACTTAACTTTACTTGTTCTTCAATTAAAATATTCTATTTGCTCCCATTTTGTTTTTTTACTTCAAAATAAGATATGTGTAGTGTGCATAGGAATTTGTTCATAGATTTTTTTTAAAATAGTAGTCTGGCCCTACGATAGTCTGAGGGACTGTGAACTGGCCCCCTGCTTAAAGGTTTGAGGATCCCTGATATATAAAATTATCCCCAAACTTTGATTATTTTTTATATCCAGGAGGGTTATTATTAGTAAAGATGCTTTCATCTCGAAATGGGCTGCTCAATCCAGAGCAACAGCTAAACTACTAGACAAGCATATGGAATTCTAACCCTGTGCATTCTCTTGGGGCTTCTGCAGAGTGAAGCAGACAGCTTGGTCATCCTGCCAGCATGATTAAAGCTGAAGTTCTCACCCTCTGTGCAGATGGTAATCAATTCAATTTGCTCACCTCCTAAAGTTATCTGCCCCCTGCCACTCCTCCTCAGGAAGCGGAAATGAAGCCCCCTTATGAGTCAGGGCTTGATGGATTCTTCAGTAACTGATAGTGGCAGAAACAGCACTAATATCTGGGCACAAATAAGGAACAAGCTATCCCAGTCACAGCACTGTGCCACCGCAGAGAATAATAGGTGTAACTTTCACAAGCTCGTGTTTATTGATAAAAAAAATTATGTCATGGAAGATGCTGCTATTGTAATTCATTGACTTTTTCTATTCAAATTCTTGATAATTTAATCATAAACTTGGTCAAACTTACTTTTAGAACAGATCTGGCAAGCAGAAATATTTTAAAGCAATATACTTTCCAAGCACAAAATAACTAAATTCTATCCACTCTTGATCTTCTCTACAACATGCAGTTTGCTCTTCATTTAATGCACTTGCATATTCCAGTTCATGTCACCTCCCATGTAAGATCTGTTATTCTTACCTTAGGATAAAGCATCTGCAGCTCAATGTTATTCAGTAGCTTTGTCAGTCAAACAGTTTGGGAGACCTCATTAGACATGCATGTCTATGATACAAAAGGTTCCCACCAGAGTGCCCCTTAGAGATTTTTGAATTGAAAAACGGCACCAGAGAGATTAAAAGTTAAAGTATTTTCCTTGCACACCGTCAACCCTTGTTTGATTCCTGGCACTGCATTGGGTTTTTCCAAATACATTGACGAGTGATCCCTGAGCAGAGTTAAGTAGTAGTAAGCCCTGCTAGGTGTGGCTCAAAATTTTATTTTAAAGAAAAGAAATCTAAAAACAGGCAATTTTCTTTGTTCCTCACTAAAAATACCACTGTGGACAATTTTATCTACAGAAGGGCCAGAGTAATAGTGCCATGGGGAATGTGTATTTGCCTTATAAGCAGTCAACCTGAGTTGGATGCCTAGCACCCTGAGCCTGCCAGGAGTGATTCCTGAACACAGAGCCAGGTATAAAACTTGAACAACTCTGGGTGTGACTCAAAAACAAAAAGAAAATTTTTTATAATTTTTTGGGTTTTTTGGGGGGGTTTTTTTTGGGGGGGCCACACTTGTTGATGCTCAGGGGTTACTCCTGGCTATGTACTCAGAAATTGCTCCTAGCTTGAGAGGACTATATGGGATATATGGGAAGCCCGGGGATCGAAACACAGTTTGTCCTAGGCTAGCGCTTGCAAGGCAGATGCCTTACCTCTAATGCCACCACTCTGGCCCCCAAAACAATTAAAAAAAAAAACAGATTACCCCCAAGGGTTGTTAGAACATCCCAGTGTCACAAACCTAAAATGTTTTTAGCAAGAGCATTGATTTATTCTTTTTTTGGGGGGGGGCCCACACCCAGTGACACTCAGGGGTTACTCCTGGCTATGTGCTCAGAAGTCGCTCCTGGCAGGCACAGGGGACCATATGGGAACCGGGGGATCGAACCGTGGTCCGTCCTAGACAAGGCAGCAGGCACCTTACCTCCTGCGCCACCTCCCGGCTCCCAATTTATTCTTTAAATAAACAAGATTGATCTTAATCCCAATGCCCTACTTCTTTTTTGTTGTTGTTTTGATTATAACTTTCCTATTATGCTTCTTTGTATATCACTAATAATTATGATCATTCTATGTTTTTCTCCCTCTGACTTATTGTACTTAGCTAATACTTTCTATGCCCGTTCACATAGCAACACAGTTCATGACTTCATTTTTCTAATGTCTGCATGGTATCCCATTGTGTAGCTATTACCACCATAGTTTATTTATCCATTGGTCTAGTTTTGGACACTTATGTGGTTCCAGAACTTGGCTATTCTGAGCAGTGCTTCAATAAGCACAGGTGTACAAATGTCTTTTCTAGATGATGTTTTGGAACCAGTAGGATATTGGAACCAGTTGGTTCCAAGAGCAGAATTTGCTGGTCATATGGTGGCTTGGCAGGTTGATAAGTTTATGTCTGGAGTTAGTCTATTTCTGTAGGACGATGTAAGGTTCACGTGATGCTGGGCAGCTGTAGTTCATGCAGAAGGGGGAATCTGCCTCACCCATTATGATAGTGCCAAAGAAGCATCAGCCCAGACCAGACTACCTGAAAAGAGGTATCATTCAGGACCACACTATCTGAGAGAAATTGGTGGCCATTATTTTCTTTAGGTGCTTGGTAGAGAAGTTGGGCCTTTTTTCTGCTTGGAAGATGGCATGTAGGAACAGTAGCTGCTAGTAGTAACCGTACTTCTTGTGACATCTTTCATTCTATCTTGAGCCCCACTAACATATCAAAGTGCTTCATTATAAATGTATTATATTGCACAACAGGAAGTTAGTAATATAAGGACTAACAAGATTTTCTGATTCAACTCCACTAATTTTTACTTTAAGAATAGAAAAACATGGGGCCCGGGAGATAGCATGGAGGTAAGGCATTTGCCTTTCATGCAAAAGGTCATCGGTTCGAATTCCGGTGTCCCATATGGTCCCCCGTGCCTGCCAGGAGCAATTTCTGAGCATGGAGCCAGGAGTAACCCCTGAGCACTACCGGGTGTGACCCAAAAACCAAAAAAAAAAAAGAATATGAGAGAATTCATACAAATGGAACTCAAGGAACTAAAAAGAATGTTAATAAGCCATAATAGAATTACACAGGTGGAGAATTGTATAGAAGAA
>PVKC010049748.1:0-10676 GCA_004027635.1 Crocidura indochinensis
CTATCTGCCCACTCCCAAGAGTTTCGAGCAACAGGAGAGGAGAGAGAAACACAGGGACAGGACTCACAGTCTTTTTTTTTTTTTTCACAGTCAAGCCGCACTGGTCAGGCGTAGATTCACAGAAATTCCCCGGAATTTCAATTTTTGTGTTTTTATTTGCTTATTCTGCTTTTGAGAAAAATTAACCAATGCTCAGAAGTAACTCCCACACAGAAATTACTCCTACCCTTCCTGGGGTCAATATGTGATGCTGACAATCAAAACCGGGACTACCCATGTGCAAAGTAAGTGCCCTTTCTGCTGTACTATCATTCCATCCCCAGGAATGTCAACTTTTAAATACTATATATGAATGGTGAAATACCAAAAAAAATTACCTTTGAAACAGCACAGTTTATATCATGAGACACATCAAATTGTAGAATATTAAGAAATAAATTTTAAGGGCTTTTGAAATTAGAGTCAGTTGCCCATAAAAACCAAATTAGAAGTAGGTAATCACACCCAAACTTCAATTGAAAGAATGTCATTTACTAACTTAAAATGTGAAATTGAGGGTTATGCATGTACTGAAATAATCTGTGAGATGAAATAAACAGAAGTATTAGCATGTACCTTTTGATTTGCAAAAGCTATAAACGTTTATCGAGGGACCGGAGAGATGGCGCAAGCAGTAGGGTGTTTGCCTTGCATATGCTAACCTAGGACAGTCTGAGGTTCTATCCCTCCATGTCCCATATGGTTCCCCAAGCCAGGAGCTATTTCTTAGAGCATGGCCAGAAAGCAACTCCTGAGCATCACTGGATATGCACCCCACAAATAAAGGTTCATATAATTATATTATAATGTTTGACATTATATATTCCTTTATAACTGCAGTATCCCTTTGTTGTCAACAAAAATACTAGTAACTGGAAGGTTGAGGTGGAAGGCTTTTGCGTGCACCTGGTGACATATTTTATTATTTTTATTTTTTGTTAGTTGAGCCATTGTGTTTTGCAAGTTTCTATTTGTTTACAAGTTTCTATTTCTACTTGCAATGCTATTTCACTATTCCCATACCAGAGTATCAATAATTCCCAGCCATGTCTCAAGATCTCTCTGCTTCATGCTTTGCAACCTAAATTCAGTATTTGGTATTATCTAGGGGTATTATTTTTATTTAATTTTTCTATGTCCTTTGCTTTGTTGTTTTATATCTGAAATATCTGAGACCATCCAATATTTATTTTTTCTCTGACATACTTCACCTTGTGTGAATGATTCTCATTCCTTTCAGAGTCTGTAAATGGCAATACAATCATTTCTTATAGTTTTACAGTTCTATATCATGTGTGTATATATTTATGCCATAATTTCATAACTATTTCTCTGTTTTCAGTCATTTGGTTTGCTTTTAGATATTGACCTTTTTATTAAAAATGATATTCCCTTATTTAAATATCGTTGTTTACATAATTGCTCATATAGTATATTTGTTCTGACTTTTCATGTTCAAATATCTGTCCCACTATCATTGCTACATTCCTTTTACCATTGTCCCCAGTTTCCCATCCATCATCAAACTGCCTCCTTTTTAGGCGTACAATAATCTACTTTATATTGCTTGTTACAACTAAGGGATAGTGAAATTTTTAAAACCAAATCTTCAGCAAAAAATCATAAAATTATTATGTATGACAGTGTGATCAATATTCTGAAGGTTTACTAAGCTTATTTTGTTAGTTAATCTTTCTGAGCAATTGGTTCTGTTTATTGAGCTTAAGATTCTTCTATGCTATCTTGATATATAATTTAGTGCATTACTAGTTAGGCATTGGTATTGAAAAATATGTAGGTGTCATGTGATTTCATTTATTATTGCGTGCTCCTGGAGTTCCAAATTCCAAACTGACTCTAAATGAACTACTCAGAAATGAATTGCACAGCTCAGACATCTAATTGTAACAACAATCCTACACAACACAACAGCACAACATTTTCTTTCAATGATCTCCTTAAAAGTCAATGGGTTAAAGTTCTCCTTTAAAAGACAGATTAGGGAGGGTTAAATCAGAAAACAAAATCTAGATATTTGCTGCCTGCAGGAGACACACCTAAAAGATCAGGAAATTCACAGACTTAGAATAAAGTGATGAAAATTCAAGCCACTGGTTTGATCAGGGGTACATTAGAAAATAAGTACTAATGCTGCTCAAATTTATGCACCAATTATAAAGCCAGCAAAATATATAAGGGATTTGCTCTCAAACCTAGATAAATATGTGGGCAGAAATATAGTAGTTGAAGACTTCAACACACCATTATCACCACTAGGGAGATCCACTAGGCAGAAAACTAATAAAGGCATAAGAGCCCTAAATGAGAAACTAGAAGAACTTGGACTAATGAACTCATACAGGGCCCTCCATCCTCAGAATGCAAAATATACATTTTTCTCAAGTGCACATGGAACCTTCTCTAGAATAGACCATGCCTTATGACCCATATCTAACTTACATAAAGTCACAAATATAAAATTTACACCAAGAAATCTATCAGACCACAATGTAATAGAGATCAAGATTGACTGATCAAGAAAGATGTGGAGAAATCTAAAACTTAGACTTAAACATCATGCTGCTCAATATTAGCTGGATAAAAGTGTAAATCAAGGAATAATTAAAAAATGATTCCTTGAGACAAATGATAATGTAGAAACAAATTGCCAAAATCTATGGGGCACAACAAAAGCAATAAGTAGGGGGAAACTGATAACAATACAGGCCTACGTTAGAAAAGAGGAAAATGACAAAATCAACAGCCTTAAGGGACACCTTAATTATCTGGAAACCAACAACAAAGGAACCCAAACATGAGTAGAAAAAAAAAATAACAGAGCAGAAATGAACAAATAGAAACAAAAAATACAAGAAATAATGAGACCAAGAGGTGGTTATTTGAAAGACTAAACAAGATAGACAAACTGCTGGCAATACTAACAAGGAAAAAAGGGAAAACACTCAAATGTATCTGCTCACAAATGAAAGGGGAGAGATTGCAACAAAACTTCAAGAAATCCAACTCATTTGTAGGACCTATAAGGAACGACTATACTCAGTTAAGCTGGAGAGCCCAGGAGAAATTTAACCAAAAAAGAATGAATGTACCAGAGGAAAACAATATCATCTCCCCAGACTTAATAAGGAGGAAGTAGAAAGCCTAAACAGGCAGGCCAATTATAACTAAGGAAATGGATTAAGAAGGAAAGTAATTATTAAACTCACCAAGAATCAGAGCCCAGGATACGATGGTTTTAGAGGTTAATTCTATCATTCAGAGAAGAATAGCTACCATTGATACTTAGATTCTTCCAGAACATCAAAAGACAGGAATACTCCTTAATTTCTTTTATGAAGTTAATCTCATGCTCATTCCCAAAGCTGACAAAGATACCACCAAGAAAAAAAAATCTACAGTCCAATCTCACCAATGGATGCACAAATCCTTAACAAAATTTACCTAATCAAATCCAAAAACACATCATCCCAGGAATGCAAAAATGTTTTAACATATGCTAATCAATCAACATTATTCACCACATCAACATAAAGAAAGACAAAAACCACATGATATATCAATTGATTCAGAGAAGGCATTTGACAAAATCAAACATCCATTCATGATGAAAACACTCAGCAAAATAAGGTTGGAAATAACATTCTGCAAGAGTTACAACTACCGATAAAAAGGCCACAGTCAACATTATCTTTAAAGGCAAAAAAAAAAAAAAGTAGAAAGCATTTCCACTAAAGTCAGGCATTAGGCAAAGCTATCTGCTGTCTCCCTCTTATTCAACTTAGTATTAGAAGTCCTAGCAGCAGCAATCAGACAAGAGAAGGGAATCAGAGGAATTCAAATAGGGAAAGAGGAAGTAAAACCATCTCTATTTACAAATGATATAATGATATGCATAGAAAACCTAAACAGTCCACAGAAAAACTCTTTCAAATAATAACCCAATACAGTACCGTGGCTGGTTACAAAGTCAACACACAAAATACAGTTGCATATCTTTATGCAAATAATAAGACAGGGGAGAAAGAGATAAGTCCATCACATTTAAAATACTTTCTGTAAATAATAAATACCTAGAATCAACCTAACAAGAGAGGTGAAAGAATTTTACCAAGAAAATTTCAAAACACTTCAGAAAAAATGGAAGAAGACCTAAGGAATGATCATATTTTCATCATGAAGAACATTCCATGCACATTGGTAGGAAGAAACAATAGCATCAAAATGACCGTCTTACCTAAACTACTAGATAAATTCAATGCAATCCCTATCCAGATTCACACATCACTTTTAAGGATTTAGAAAAAGTCAATAATAAAGTTCATATCGAACCACAAAAAGCTAGGCTAGTCAAATTCATATTGAAAAATAAGAAACTAAGTGACATCTCTCTCTCTTTTATTTCGTTTTTGGGTCATACCCAGCAGTTCTCATGGGTTACTCCTGGCTCTTCTTGGAAATAACTCCTGGCAGGCATGGGAGACCATATGGGATGTTGGAATTCGAACTGCTTTCTGTCATAGATCGGTTGCATGTGAAACTTGAAATTTACTACAAAAACATGATGATCAAAACAACATAGTACTGGAACAAAGATAGAGTCTCAGACCAATGGATCATAATAGAATATACAGTGACATATTTCCAAATATAAGGTCAACTAATATTTGACACAGGAACCAAGAACTTGAAATGGAACAAAGGCAGTCTCTTCAACAAATGTTATTGTAACAACTGGATAACTACCTGTAAGAAATTAAAGACTGATTCATACCTCCAACCTTACACAAAAGTCAACTCAAAATGGTTGAAAGACCTTGAAATCATACCTGAAACTATAAAGTTTATTGAGGAAAATACAGATGTTAGGATGCCAATGAAATGAGTCATAGCATCAAACCCAAATAAATGGGACTACATCAAACTAAAATGTTTCCGTATGTCAAAAGAAATAGGGAATAAAATAAAAAGACAGCTGGAAAATTTTTGCATTCAACATATCAGATAAAGGTTTGATATCTAGAATATACAAAAGACAGATTAGCTCCACAAAAACTAAAAAATCTATCAAAAATGAGAAGAAGAAATAAACAGACATTTCTCTGAGAAAGATCAACAGATGGCCAAATGATATGAAAACATGTTCATAAATACATGTCATTAGGGAAATCCAAATCAAGACAACAATGAGGTACCATCTTAAACCAGTGAGGATGGCATGTATCAAAAACAATGGGAACAATCATTGTTGATGGGGATGTGGTAAGAAGGAAAATCTCATCTATTACTGATGGTAATGTTGCCTTGTCCAACTCCAATGGAAAGCAGAATGGGTTCTTAGTAAACTCAAATTGAGCTATCTTATGATCCAGCAATCTCTCTCTTGGGTATCTATACCTGGGATAAAAAAGACATTTATCCAAAAGTATGTATACACACCTCTATTTGTAGATGTATACAGTACAATAGTTAATACTTGAAATCAACCTAGATGTGCAACTACAGATGAGTGGATTATGAAGATGTGGTACAGATAGACAATGGAGTACTACATAGCTGCAAGAAATGATACAAGCATGCAATTTGCAGCAATATAAATAAAACTAGAAAATATTATTTTAAATTAAGTAAGCCAGAAGAAGGATAAATACAGACACATATCACTTATATGTGGAAATTAAAATAACAAAATGCAATAAAAGCAAAATACCCTGAACATTATAGCTGCAGGTTTATAGTGAGGTGAGAAAAACAAATTAATTGGAAGAGGAGAAACACAAAACCTTGACTCTCTTTTATACTACAAAATACCTACAGTAACAAAATCAGCTGTTTTGAATAAACAGGTGTCTAATCAATTTTCACTAAAAAGACCTATTATAATGTTCTAGTGTTTTTATCCACAGAAACAGGTGGAGAATATGTTTGGAAGTCATAGAAACTCATTGAAGTGCTCGCTATCAGTAGATCTCAGTGCCTTATTTTTATATATAAAATAACTCTTCAAATTCTCTGTCAGCAGTGGTTCTTGGAGATATAAGTTGGACATCCTAAATTTGCAAGTTATTGCTCTATCATATTAGACTCCAAATACAGTGCTCAACAGGACAATGTCTTGAGAAAATACTACAATTTGTCTATTTCTCTTATGATTACATCTGCTACTAAGACATAATGCTTAGGCCCATAGAGACCACTAAAATAAGTAAATGCACACAATATACTGTTGTTTCAGACCCAATTGAGCACTTTTTGCAAATTACAATTATTTTATTTATTTTTCTTCTTTTTCAACTCAAGCTACCTTATATTATATCACAATGCCCAAGCTGTCAGTTTCCTTTCAGTGAAGGAACCTCAATGCCCAGGACATGGTAAAAGATATCACATCTAAGAGATCTAAGTGTACATTACCTTATTGCTTAGTACTTGGACGTGAAAATTATGTTTAACCTAAAATGCTCCATACACAAACTAACTCCGAAAGCATCAGATAGCAAAGTTCACCCCACCATCATTGAAGGGAATAGAGGAAAACATTTCCCCTCTGATGTTTTAGCCCCCCTTCTTTCTAATCTACTCTGACCCATCTCATAGGGATCAGATCTCCAGCTACAACCTACGAATAGATTCTATTGTTTGTATATAAGTGGGTGTGAGTGTGTATGTGGTAGACTGCTCTATGTTTGTCAAACTTGGATTGTATATATCTGCCTATATTGCATATAGACCCTGTTATATACTATCCTCCTGCTCCACAAAATCACCACCCTACAAAACACCTTCTATCCTCTCAGTCCCTCAGTTCTGATCTGCTATCTCTCCCTATTTAACCTTCTTTACCCTCAGTCCTTAGCTCTTCAGGAACTGGGACCTTCCTCCCACCCCAGTAAGCTGTCACCTGGCTCCCAAAATAAAAGGACATCTTCTCAACCCCCTTCTATAGCTCCAGAAAGAATTTGCAGCCATCAGTCCCCTGACTTACTCTAGGCTGTCCTTTATCTTGAACATTCCTCAATGTAGATATTGCCTGCTACAGGATTCAGCTGCAGAGGGACCTCAAGTGTGAGGACACTACTTGAGGATCTTGACTGCTACAAATTATTTTTCAGATTCTATACAACCACTGTTGAGAGGAAAATGTTCCCTGGACATATTACCCCTCAGACTATCTCAAAAGACTAATGGAATATCTATATTTTCTTTGTATGTTTACTTCCTTATTAGTTATCACTATTAGTGTTTATTTCAACATGTGGAGTTAGTCACCCATGACCTTTTCTATCTTTTCTTTTTCTTTTCTTTTTACTTCTCTTTTTTTTAGGAGGGGGGGCCTGTTTTGGTTCTGCTTAGCAGGAAATTCTAGTAAAAATTCTTGCTCGGGATAAGTACTCAGGTCAAACCACACCACAGAGATTGTATAGCTTATTATTTTTACCCCTAAATGCACCCAATATATCATCTGGCATCACTTTTTTTTTCTGCACAGGCACACAAAAACAAGAAAATCTTATGTGTATAAAAATGTTCTTATCTAACAGGAGTAAGAACTCATGAATTTTATAATGCAGGGATCCTTCCACACAAAACAATCATTATAGGGACCTGACTTAGACCTCATGTGATCAGACATCAACCGCCCAACCCCGATCCCTGGATTTAAACCTTAATACTGTTCCTTTTATTACACCAGGAATCAAACTGTCCCAAGAAAAGGCCTTAATACTGTTTTAGCAACAACTTGCACCAGGGTAGATTCATACAACACCCTGTTGACAAGGTAGCAGCAACAACTAGATCTAAGGGCTGGTTGCCCTACCTCACTACCAGTGAGATGAAATTAGAAGACCCTCCATTAAAGGATATTTACAAAACCCCAAATCACTTATTAAAGAAGAGTGATTATGAAAATTTTCGTCTGAACAGAACTTTTCCTGAAACAATAAAGAAAGACTGTATCTTAGGCTTAGCCCTAGTATCTGTGCAAAAAATTATGTTCTCTAATTACAGAAGACTAACTTTGACACCCATGGCTAAACAGAACTTTTCATGGGACCATAAAGAAAGACCTTGTGGTTTAACAACTAAGAAGCCCAGAGTCTATAGTTGGTCTCATGACAGTAAGCTTTAAGGGTAGAGACACCCTGTATCTTATAGGCAAAGGAAATTTTCTTTCTAATTTTCCCAACAGTTACTGTGCCTATGCAAAAAACAAACAAACAAAAAAAACAAAAAAAAACAAATAATTGCCACATCTGCCTACTCACTTTTTCTTCTCTTTCAATTTTATTTGTATTTATAGCTTCTAGGTAGGGGCCGCCACATGTATTTGCTTATTTTATTTTTTATTGTTTTTACAAACCACAGAGCATAAATCATCTAAATCTGCCTCACATTTATATGTATCTCTACAAACTGAGAAAAGAAAAAAAGAATTGGATGGGACCCAGGGGCCAAAGGAATATAGAGTGGAAATAAAAAATGATCAGCCCTAAATATTCAAACCAATGTCAATGACAAGAGAACAAAAGACCCAAAGTATTACAGGCTATACAAAACTAGGACCTGTTATACTAGCAGCATAGAAGAATAAGAGTGTAGGTAGGTATGGATGCATGCTGGGAACTCTGGGGAAGCAAGCTCCACAGAGGTGGTGGAAATGGCCCTAATTTACTATCCCTACGTTATTTAAATCAAACTGTGAAAAAATTTTAAAAATAAAAAAACAATAAATAAAAGAAATATAGAAGGGTGTGATGAGGCAGAATGTACTTATTCAAGAAGACCTCAAATTCTCAGTCTTCAAATCAAATATGCTTGGATTTTGATCAGCGAGGTTATTAAAAAGAAAGCAGTGTTAAAACCCTGGATATGGCTACAAAGTTAACATAGAAAAACCAATGGTCTTTTTATACACCAATAATGATAGGGTAAAATGAACATTAAGAAAACAATTTCATTCATATTAGTGCCACACAAACTCAATTATCTTGGAGTCAACTTGACTAAAGATGTGAAGGACCTATACAAAGAAAATTATAAAACATTGCTGCAAGAAATGAGAGGACACTAGGATATGGAAACAAATACCCTGCTCATGGATTGGCAGGATTAACATCATTAAAATGGCAATGCTCTCCAAAGCATTGTACAGATATAATGCGATTCCTCTAAAGATATCCATAACATTCTTCAAAGAAGTAGATCAAACACTTCTGAAATTCATTAGAACAATAAACAACCTCGAATAGCTAAAAGGAAATATGAAAGGCATTGCTTTCCCCAACTTTAAACTGAATTATAAAGCATTAGTTAACAAAACAGCATGGTATAGAAATACAGACCCTCATCAGTAGCATATGTTTGAGTACTCAGAGAATTTTCCCCAGATATACAGTCACCTAATTTTTGAAAAGGGAGCAAGAAATCCTAAAGAGATCAAGGAAAGCTACTTCAACAGGAGGTGTTGGCAAAACTGATTAGACATTTGCAAAAAATTTAACTCAAACCCCCAGCTAACACCATGTAAATGGACTAAAGACCTTTACATCACACCTGAAACAATAAGGTATAAAGAAGAACATGTAGGTAAAACACTCCATGACCGTAAGACTAAAGGCATCTTTAAGGAAGAAACAGCACACTCCAAACATGTGGAAGCAGAAATAAACAGATGGAACTATATTTAGCTGAGAAGCTTCTGCACCTCAAAGGAAAGAGTGCCCAGGATACAAGAACCACTCACTGAGTGAGAGAAACTATTCACCCAATACCATTAGATAAGGGGTTAATATCCAAAATATACAAGGCACTGACAAAACTTTACAAGAAAAAACTTCTAATTCCATCAAAAAATGGGGAGGAGAAATGGACAGACACTTTGATAAAGAGGAAATACAAATGGCCAAAATGCACAGAAAAAAATGCTCCACAACACAAATCATCAGGGAGATACAAATCAAAACAAATATGAGGGACCATATTATGCCACAGAGAGTTGTGCACATCACAAAGAATGAGAACAAGCAGTACTGGCAGGGATGTGTAGAGAAAGGAACTCTTATTCACTTTGGGTGGGCATGCCATCTAGTCCAACCTTTATGGAAAACGATATGGAGATTCCTCCAAAACCTGGAAATTGAGCTCCCATATGATCCAGCTAATGTGGATATACCCTAGGAATACAAAAATTGATACTCTACTTAGAAAACCCTAAAGACTCCACCAAAAAGCTCCTAGGAACAATAGAATCATATAGCAAGGTGGCAGGCTACAAAATCAACACACAGAAATCAATGGCCTTTCTATACACCAATAGTAATAAGGAAGAAATGGACATCAAGAAAACAACCCCATTCATAATAGTGCCACACAAACTGAAATATCTTGGAATCAACTTGACTAAAAATGTGAAGGACCAATACAAAGAAAACTATAAAACTCTGCTCCAGGAAATAAGAGAGGATACGCGGAAATGGAAACACATACCCTGCTCATGGATTGGCAGGATTAACATCATCAAAATGGCAATACTACCCAAGGCATTATACAGATTTAATGCAATCCCTCTAAAGATACCCACGACATTCTTCAAAGAAGTGGATCAGGCACTTTTGAAG
>PVKC010049749.1:0-10682 GCA_004027635.1 Crocidura indochinensis
AAAAAAAAAAAAAAATTTACTTGAGTGACATCATACTGAATTTGTTCAATGATTTCAAAGAGACATGGGGAATCAGCATGGTATAAAACAGTAAGAGAGGGGCCAGAGCAATAGCACAGCAGGTAGGATATTTGCCTTGCATGCATCCCACCCAGGTTTGATTCCCAGCATCCCACAGCCTGTCAGGAGTAATTTCTGAGTGCAGAGAAAGGAGTAACCCCTGAGACTGGCTGGTTGTGAGCCCAAAACTAAAATAAAAAAGAGAGAGAGAGAAAGAGAGAGAGAGAAAAAAAGAGAGAGAGAGAGAGAAAGCACAGAAATGAGAAAATACCAAACAATGACAACAATTGGAGCCATAGAGATAGTACAATGGGTAAAGCTCTTGCCTATTATCTGACCAACTTGAATGTGATCTCTGGTACCCATGTGATCCCCAGAGCATCATCAGGAGGCAGAGCATCATCAGGAGGCAGAGCCTCCCTGAGTGCAGAGCCAGGAGTAATTACTGAGCATTTCTGGATGTGACCCAAAACAAACAAAAAATCGACAAAAATCAAGAGTATGGTAGGTGGAATTAGTTCACTCTGAGCATCAGAATAACAGAGGCTGAGAAAAGATCAGTGAACTCCAAGATACAATGCAGGAAAACTCTAGAAAACAACAAAAAGGAAAGATATCTTAAAAGAAATGAACAGGATGCCAGAGAACTGTAGGCTACACTTAGGAGAACCAACATAAGAATCATCTAAGTCCCTGCAGAGCAGGAAGGGAGATTTGATGAAGAAAACCAGTTACAGGAATCAGAGCTAAGAATTTCCTACAGTTGAAGAATACAGACACCCAGATCAAGAGACCTGAGGGTTCCAGACTCAAATAGAATAACTCCAAAATACATTAAAATCAGAATGACAAAAGTCAAAGACAGGCAATTGAAAGCAGCAAGATCATAAAGGAACTAACATACAGAGAAAACCCATAAGATTCATAACAGATCAATCAAATGAGACTCTATGAGCCAGACTCTATGAAAGGAGGGGTCTAGTCCAAAAACTCAGTGAAATGAGCAGTCACCAAGAATTTTGTCTCTAACTAGATTAGCATTCAGAGATGAAGAGACAAGACAGAGTTTTATGGACAGGCAACAACTCAGGAATTCATAGCCTTGAAATCCGTTTTGCAAGGAGATTCTTTAAAAGATAAGAACTTCTCAGCACTATGCCACTGAGCATGACATTCACTCATGAAGGATGTGGTTGATTAGAAAAGGTCTGTTATTCCCAGTTTGCTAAAAGGATTTTAGACTTTTTCAATACTGAATCCATGTTATTTTTATATTGAGTGATATTTCTATTTGGGTGATACTTTTGCATCTATAGAGATTTTAATTATGACATTTTACTTATGAATGCAGATACTTAAGCATTATCTATAGTACAGTATTTTTCTTTTATTTTCTTTTGTTTAGGGTTTTTTAATTGTTTTTTTGGGCCACACCGGGTAATGCTCAGGGGTTACTCCTGGCTATGCGCTCAGAAATCGCTCCTGGCTTAGGGGACCATATAGGACACCGGAGGATCGAACTGTGATCCAACTAGGTTAGTGCTTGGCAAGACAGATAGATGCCTTACTGCTCTGCACCACCACTCTGCCCCCTCTTTTATTTTCTACCTTTTGGGTCACACCCAGAAATTCTTAGGAATTTCTCCTGGCTAAGCACTCAGGAATAACTCCTAGCACACTTAGGGGATTGTATGGGATGCTGAATATCAAACCTGGATTTGCTGTGTGCAAATATCTTTGGCCTCGCATTTCCTAACTAAAGCCAATATTCCCATTTATGGATAAAATATCCTTTTATGGGCCTAATTTAGATTTTTCTTACCATGTTCTCAATATTTGTGGAATCTATCTATTCATGTACATTTTAAAATGTATCAGCATAGAATAATTCATATGATTACATTTAAAAAATTCATAGACCTGTAAAAAATGTTTGCAGCTTTTGAAATGACATTTTTGTACTTATTGATTTACAATTTTGTGAAATTTCAGGAGTTTTGCGTTAGGCATCTATATGTGTGTAAGAGTTACTACCTCTACAATAAAAAAGGGGGGTAAAGGGATTTCTCTCTTATAAGTAGGATCTAAAAATATCAAAAGTATTCATAACTTGAGATTTTGTCCTTAGAAATTAGCTTACATGTGAGGGATGTGGTGGTGCAAGGAGTGGCCTTAGAAACAAAAATGGAAGAAAGAGAACATTCTGGTAATAGGTATGAAGTTGGAATGATGTATGCATGAAAAGTATAACTGATAGTCTTGTAAATCCAGGTTTCTTAATAAAAATAGTTAAACTTAAAAAAATAAATAAAATATTTAGACAGAGGCTAAATAGATAATATAGGGGTTATGGTGTTTGCTTTGCTCTCAGTCAACTTGAGTTCAAATCCTCAGCACCACATATGGTTCTCCAAGAGTTACCCCTAAATACAGAGCTATTCAGAATACAGAACAGCCAGTGCATGCCCCTCCCAAAGGCAAAAATATCTATAAAAAAAAAAAAACCACAAAGTCCTTATAATCAGGAATAAAGGAATGAATACATGTTCAAGTAGGACTCTGGGACCACATAGTGAGCCACAGTGTTGGGTTAGGTAGCAGCCAAGTCTTTTGCTATTTTTGAGGGGTAAAAATGAGTGGGGGTGTGCAAAAAGGGAGAAATCTTCCCATCAGGGAGCTGGAAAGAAAACGAGAGTCACTGCTGAAAATTTCTAAAACTGTGCAGGTGGTGGTTTCCCTGTCAGAGGTAGGACTTCCAGAAGTCATCTCAATCTTTTTCTCTTATCCCAGGTGTTAGAAGCATCAAAAGACTGAAAAATTGGATTTGGGTGGTTCCTAAAATTAGGACTCCTAACACAACCATGTAGCTAATTAGTTCTTGTTTTTTAGCTGCTCAGTCAGATTTCTGCACAGCAATTTAAAATAATAATGATGGCAGGGAATGGAGAAATAGTACAGGAATTTAGGTACTTGTTTTGCTCATAGCTGACTCTAGTTCAACCCAGTATCTAAAGCCTTCCACCACCACTACCCCCCCCCCAAGTTCTCATAAGTGATCCCTGAGCAGGCCAGGAATTAGTCCTGAGCACAGCTGGGTATGGCCCTTCCAAAAACAACAACAACAAACAAACAAACAAACAAAAAACCTTGGTCCAAGGGCTGGAGTGAGAGTACAATGGGGAGGACATTTGCCTTTTATGCAGCTGACCAAGGTTCGATCCCAGGTATTCCATATGGTCCCCACACCCCACTAGGAGTGATTCCTGAGTGCAGATCCAGAAGTAACCATTGAGCATCACTGGGAATAACCTTTTCAAAAATTTTTTATTCCAAAGAGATATTTCAAGAGGCTAGATCTCATTGTTCACACACAGGAGACTCGGTTGAGTATGGTATTGCATGGTTCTCCCAAGTACTGTCAGGAGCCAGCTGCAAACACCCAGCTTAGAGTAGCCCCTGGATGTGGACCAAAATCAAAAATAAAAACACTTAAATAATGATGCTGAGATTTTTTAATGTATACATATAAAACTATTTCTGTGATAAATAATTACATGGAGAATAAAGTGAAAATCATGGCCAACCCACAATCGCTACTTTGCCAATGGCCCTGCTTCATCACATTTCCACAGCTTTCTACAGAGATGCCAATCTGACAAAAATGCTAGGTATGCTGGTATTTGGGCTGATATCACCAGGACATTTTTGGAGCAAGTGCAGGCACCTTCCTCCTACTTCTCATACTTTCAGAAGGCCTGGCAGCTGAAAACACGCCCCTTGAAAGCCACAGTATCTGCAATTGTGCTTGGAAATCCTAGACCTTCTAAATCATTTAGTATTGTTGGAATAAATACTATTCCAGTAGGAACACACTGATTTAGATGCCAATGTGTTTTTGAAGTCACCTAATGTTCAGAAACAAAGGAAATAACAAAAAGATCAATAGCAACAAATGCTTAGTAAACTTTCTGACAATGACCTATCTCACTGCAAGATGCAATAATTTTTACAATTTTTCTTGTTGCTGTACTCTTTTTATTTTTTCTTTCTTTTGTTCTTTGCTTTTTAATATAATTTTTCTTCCACTTACCTAGAAACAAATGTGCTATGATCAACTGTAATACATGGCCTTTAAATAAAGTAATTTATTTATTTTAAAAAATATCCCAGGGCCAGAGCAATAACACAGTGGATAGGGTCAGTCTTGCACACGACTGACCAAGGCTTGATACCAGGCATCCTACGTTGTTCCTCAAGCCTGCCAGGAGCAATTTCTGAGTGCAGAGCCAGAAGTAAACCCTGAGCACTGCCGGGTGTGGCCCAAAAACAAACAAAAAAAATGTCCAGCATACAGAACAGACTATATTGTTTACAGGGTCCTATGCAGAATAAAACATGTAGGTTCAAAATCATCAAAAATTTCAAGATCACAAGAAAAAGAGCTAAAGTACATGCTTTAGGGCCCTTGAGACTACCTGCATGACCGTGCATTCATTCCACACTGCAATGATAGTCTGTGGTTTTGCAAGAAACTATGGGAAAAGTTAAGAAGACATAAATCACAGGTGCATCTGTAGAAAATGGAGGATGGTGAGAGGAAGGGAAACCCCATGACACTTCTTTTTTATATTTCTAGTGGAACCATGAGGATGAGGTACCCATTTGAAAATAGGAAATAATTTAGAGCAAATCCCCTGGGCTTCACAGCCCCACTTTAGAGTTCAAATAACGTAGAGCTGTTGTCCACACTTGAAGAGAATGTCTAAGGTATAGTGGAGGTTCTAGGGACAGAAAGAAGCCACAAACAGAAACCTAAGTGTGTGGGGATTAAAAACACAGAGTCTGAGCAGTCTCACACCTTCTTTGGATTTTTATTTTACACATATGTATATAACATATATATGTATATAACACACATATAACATATATACAGATATGTTATTCCGTGCTGTTCCAGTCAATGGGAGACTCCAAATATTGCATATATAGGTTGAAAAAATATTTCGGTAATATTAATATTAATTATTCAAAACACTGGAGAGCTAGTTCAAGAGTCAAGGTGCTGGAATGCATTTGACCTAAGTTCGATTCCTGGTACCAAATATAAATTTCCCAGCTACCACAAAGGGCCATAATGAGCACAGAGCTAGAAGTAGCCCTAAAATGCAACAAAAGCAAAAATCCAAGATATTTCAAGTTTATAAAACAATATACCCATATTTCTTCAGAATATATTTACCACACCTAGAAAAATAAGATTAGGACATGAGATGCTCCTGAATTATAATAATTTACCTGATTTTATTACTGGAAATGTGCTAAACGAATTATTCTTTTAATTCCCCTGATTCTCCACAATGGAGATTCAATGCTCTCATTTATAGATAACTGAAATCTGAAGAAGAAAGGACTTGCCCTAAATTATCCCATTGGAAGAAAGACATCTTAGCTGCAAAGCCTCTCAGCCATTTACCACATCAAAGAACATGCAATGTTTATAAAAATGATCTATATCATGTGTATCTATTATCATATCATCACTGCATAAATCTATATCTATATCAATAACCAAAAGAAGTAAGATATAGATAACATCATTTTATAATCTTATATATCTAACATCATATGTCTTTTTTTAATAATCATATATCTTATAATCATATTTAATCACCTAGAAAAGTGAAATGGAATCATTCTTTTGAGCTGTTCTCAACAGCAACTTCAACTGTCCAGAACACAATACAGCTAAATCAAAAGTAAGGACTTGCCTATGTCGATGGGGGTATTCTTGTATGATTGGTGAATTTATTTGTGCTAGCAGATGAATGGTAGATGCACAGTTGTCTGAGCCATACTGATGTTCAGTATGATCTGCATCCTCTTTTCCTTAGAATCATTTCTTAAAATATGACAACTTGACAGCTGTTGGGAGCAACTCTCTCAAGACATATCCACAAGCTCTGCAAGTGATGTAAGAGTTGAGGCAGTTAAGAAGAGTGATGGGGAATGATTTCCAAGAGTACAGATAAATCAGTAAAGTAATGCAGAGTCACAGAAGGTCAAAATCAAAAGCAGATGTTGGCATATTCCAAGACTCAACTCAAATTGGCCATGAAATAATTACGAAGGTGGGACCAATACCCACTGTTCCCTTGTGAATATTTCTCTTTAAGAATTTCCTCTGTCATTAGGAGCCATTACCTGTGAAAGAGAACTACACACACACACACACACACACACACACACACACACACACACACACACACACCTCTATATTCTTGCATTGATGCCCCACAAAATCATGGTGACTACTTTGACAGAAGAGCCCATTGCAGAGAAATTTTTCTGTTCCAACTATTGAAATACTACAATGCAACAGATGATAAATGCTTGCTGAAATGGTGAAAATAAATATATGAATGACATCAGTCAACTGATATATATAATAACCATAAAAACTAATAACCAAGTTAAGTAAGAAATTCTCATTCTAATTTAATACCTTACTGTTGCCCACTAATACAATATTCAAATATTTTTATTCTATTGATACTTTGTCATAATGGCTAGAATTTCTATTCCCAGAAGGCAGATGCTAGAGAGGAAAGAGAACCCATATCTAATTTCTTCTTCAAGAATTGGAAAATGAAAACAAAATGTGATTAATGCAGTCAAAGAGGGACATTTTGCAGATCAGCTTAATATATTGCCCTTGAATGCCTAACTGTATTTGTGTAATGTTGTCAAATTACTACTCAGTAAGTGTTTTAAAGCTTGTTTGGCTTGTTCAAATTTAAAATATTAAGAGAGAGCACAGAGGCTTGGCTGATCTTTATAAAACTCAATATCCAAAGTAGTGGTGAAGGAAAGAAAAACATCTGTGATTTGCATAGTTGCTAATTTAGCTGAATTATCATCCATTCAAGCCAAAAAAGAAAAAAGAAAAGAAAGGAAAGAGCATTTCTCTGCCACTTCCGAAAAATTCAGTTGTAGAGAGGAGATGTGTCTTGTTTGCCAAAAGGATATTTTACGTATTTAAAATAAAAACTTAATTCTATGGGAAAGATCACTTCATTTTGCTTTTCTATTTTTTTCGAGTTCAGAGCAATGAAACACAGGAAGAAGGAAAGTGGTTTGGGCACTTTTCTAAGATTAATAAAGACATGTTTTCTTGGGAGACTAGCTGAACCTTGGCCAGGTAATGAGACATTGCAAAGCCTAATATTAAAAATTTCCCGTAAAAGCTACCAGAGGAGGACAGCTGCCAGTAGTAGCTAAAGCGGGGAAACAATGGGATTGGACTGACACTCTGAGTCATTGAAAATGTGAACATTCCACTGAAAGGGGAAAAAAAGAAGCAGAAAAGCAAAACTAAACAATGATTGCCATCATTTAGGGTCTAATGGGGGACAAGAAAGAAACCTGTCATCCAACACTGATTTTTGTCCAGTCTTTCCTGTTTGCATTTGAGTGTCTTTCTAGACTATCCTGACTATTTCAAGAATTGGATGGAGATTTTCATATTTGCATTTCTATTCTTCTAAAAAAAAACTTTCTCGGATTCTCAAAACTCATCTGCAGAAAAATCATTCGGCTGCTTCTTAAAAATAAAGATTCCTGAACCTAATAGAGGCTGGGATGGGTGGAAGTGGGGATTCCTTCAGGAATCTCTATTTTAACAAAAGAAAGGAGAGAGGGTTCTAAGAAATTTAATACAAAGGATTCTCATCTCACTTTTCTTATGATTTAAATGCCAAGTCAGATTCTGATATTTTGCATCTGGAGCAAAGGATTATCACCAGATGGAAACTACTCTAAATGAGAGGCGGACACCAAGAGGTTAGAGGGCAGTGATTTTATCATTTAAATGAGAAGTTGTCAACTAACTGCTTCAGGAATGTTTGAAGCTTACTTGCATGGTTCATATTTAAAAATATTAAGTGGATGAAAAGAACTTGGGGTGAATTTTACAAGCTCAACCCCAATAGTGACGTCAAAGAAAAATGATCAGTGGGTTTGTGTCATGGCTAATTTATTGTCAAGTTTCAGGATCTAGGACACAACATGGAATCAAGACCCAGCAGGCAGGATGAAAATCCACAAAAACACATTTACCTGCTTCATTCTGCTCTTGAATCTCCAAGTAATATTTTGATAATAGACCAAGTGAAAATTTTAATGCCTTCATTGAGAAATCTCCCCATTTATTTGCAAATATCTCTTTTGTACCATTGCTTTTTTTTTCCTATGGGAGAGCCTTCTAATCTACTTTTCCAGTTTGAAGGATCTTTCTCTAATATAATTGCAATCCTTCCCTCCATTGGGAAGACCTAGGAGGGACATTGAATTAAATCTAAAGGAGCCCAGCCTCACATATTTTTATCCATTCCCAAACTGCCATACTTTTGTCTCTCCCTCCTTCAAGACATATGAAAGTTTAATGCAACAGTATGGCTTGAAATGCTATTTCCCTCCCTGGAATGTCTGGGCCACTTAAAGATAAGAAGAGCAAAGGAATGTTTTCTTACCTGAATCCTACCAAGAAAGAACTGTTTTTCACTGACTCATGTTCACGCTGAGAAACAAAACAAATAGAGGCATTCTGTGACACATCTGAAAAATATTCAGCCCACTCTAACCAATGGAATAGGGTTTCTCTAAGGCCACAATCTCCAATGCTTTCATCATTTCCTTAGGTTCTTCAGGTCCCTTTCTCCAGTGTCTCAACTAGTTTCCAGCTACTATCACCAAGAAGGAAATCACTCATAGTTACAGTCTCTATAGCAGCACCCCACCCCATCACTTCATCTGGAATAGCAGATGGGACAAGATACTGGACCTTTGCAAGAAGCCTTTGCTCTACAACACAACTTCAGATGCTAATTTGCATGGCCAAAGACAAATTACTTAGTCTCTCTGGGCAATCTTTTCCTCCCTTGTGAAAGGGGCATCCCTACCTTCTGGGCCTCTGTGAATCTGAGATAATGTAATCAAAATGCCTGCGACATAATAGGTGTTCAATAAGTGGTGGTGAATATTTTATGCATGGGCCTTAGGCTAATGTATGTGTGAACATTTAGTTATTAATTAGAAGGTAAATGAAAGCTGGCTGGAGGGAATTGCATTTGACCTTTAGCAAATTATTTCATTTAGATGCGCTGATGCAAAACTATCACATCTGATCAAGAAAGATGAAAATAAATCTGGCTGACAAAAGGTATTTTAACAAATCCTCAATCTCCCTCCAGGATTGCTCCATCTATGGTCACTCCACTGTCATTTCTGTGCCACTTGGGAGCTTTGGAACTTTCCCTCTCTTGTCACAATCAATTAGGGCCCTGATTCAGCTCAGAAAAAGCCCTTTTTTTTTTTTTGAGTACCTACTAGAGTGTATTTAAAAAAAAAAAATGCATGCAAGCATTTTTGTTTGTTTGTTTTGGGGCCAGATCTGGCGATGCTCAGAAGTTACTCCTGGATCTGCACAAAAGAACTACTCCTGGTGGGATGAGACCCAAATGACATGCCAGGGATGGAATCCAGGTTGGCTGACTGCAAGGCAAGTGCCCTCTCTGCTGTGCTCTCTCTCTAGGCCCAGTATATACACCTTTTAATCTTTCTAAGTTAGTTTATCACCAAATAAATCTGGGTATCCTAGGCTTGTCAGGGTTTGTCTTTCAGACAATGAGAGGGCCAGAATACACTTTAAAAAAGAACTATGGCTATCCTGTCTTGAGTTGCAGGCTGGGTCTACCCATGCGGACAGCCTGCTCTCTAACTTGGGTGCGCTGGGGGCCTTGATAGGCTCCTAGCTGTCCCCTCTTCAGCCCCCGGCCTCCAGGCCTTCTGGGGTGGCAGCCCAGGGGGCCAGACCAGGTGGATGTCGGGGAGGGGTGTCCCCTCCTAGATGGGGTCCCAAGTTTTCCCCGCCCTTCCCCCAGCTCTGGGGTTTTAAGGGCATAGGGTGTGGGCCGGGCGGATCCTGTCTTCTGGCTCTCTCTCTATCCTGTCTTGAGTTGCAGGCTGGGTCTACCCATGCAGACGGCCTGCTCTCTAACTTGGGTGCGCTTGGGGGCCTTGATAGGCTTCTAGCTGTCCCCTCTTCGACCCCCGGCCTCCAGGCCTTCTGGGGTAGAAACCGAGCGGGGGCCACGCGTACTGCTTATATTAAGAATATTCCCAATCCTTATGTTATTATTTGTTTATCCAGAATGTCTATTTGTATTCTGCCCCTTCCCATTCCCCTATAAAGCTTATTTTTTACACCTTTACTCTTACCCTCCTAAACGCCACTGCCCACATTACTCTTTTTAACTTCAGTCCTTCACAATCCTAATCATAGACCAATACTATGCATTGTGTTAAACAACCCCGAACTATGTCAAAAGACATACAATGAACATGAATTTCTTTCAAATATTCTATGTGTTTTTTCTTTGACATCTTTAAATCTTACTAAATATTCTCTTGACAGAGATGGTTCTAACCACTTTTTTCCTTCTCTTTATGAGTTGTTCTATGAGCAATTCTGGTGATAGAGTCCCCCAGTTAATGCTTTTGATTGAACCATGTCATTGAGTTTGTTGGACTTGTTCATGTGCTCCCCATGTTTGCCAATAACACCA
>PVKC010049750.1:0-10678 GCA_004027635.1 Crocidura indochinensis
ACTCTGCTGAAGGAAATATTATTTTAGCAAAGTACTGTTTTCAAGACTGTGTTTCAGATATTTTGTAACCCTCTTGAGATTCCCAGAATCTAACATGAGATTTCTGATTGAGAACGCCCCTAAAATTTCAGTGGAAAATCCACAAAAATTTTTTTGTAAACTGGACATGTAAGAGACCCTTTTATGCCATATTCCATAAGACGTTAAGAAAATTTTAACTTTACCACCAGCCATACAGTAGTTTCCTTTAACATAGCAAGATTTAAACTTAACACTCTATTGAACTCTAAAACTCTGAACCTTAATGTTTAAGATGAAAAAGAAATTACACCTCAAATCAAAGTTTCTTTTAATAATAACTAATGCAGACAACCATTTTGGAAACCCAACCGTTTTGAGACAAAGCAAGACATTGCACCTGCACAACTCTATTTCCAAAAATTTTTTCAAATAAAGGCAATGATTCTTGAGTGAAATTTTCTTATATCTTTTACCATCTTGTAACAAGACTGAAAAACCACTTCATACAGTAACGGTATTTATTTCTATTAGCATTTTCATAGAAACAGAAAATTCTTGTCTTAATTTATCATTCAGATGAACACAAAAATATAAACAACAGCTATGTTACCTTTTAGAATAATCATCAGAACAAAAGAGTTTGATGCTAAGTGCTAACATAAACTATCCCTACATCTTCAATTAGTTATACCATATAAAATAACTTATCTCTCTCTTTTCATCAATTCTATAGAGCCCGTGCTGTGTCTAAGTGATTCGTGGTGATAAGTTGATGTTTTTCTATGTGACATTTCCCAAGATAAATCTCAATTCTTAGAACTCTACATGTGGCAAATTGCAGATAAATTGGCTTCCACAGGCAATCCTGAAAACACCTAGAAAGGTGTTTTTAGCAAATATGAGATTATGAATATCTGCCAAATAGCAGTTCCTGACACTGCTAAGATAGAAAGACTTCATCTTCCCACATCTTCATATGTGAAAACTATCTGATAACAGTTCACTTTGTGGTTTATTGTTTTTCTTGATTGAAAAAATTTCCCAATATAAAGAAACATAACACTTCTTTGATTCTTGATCTGCCTGTCCTCTACTGGCATCCTTTCTATTTCTTTTTTGCTCACAGTAACTCATAAACAATTATGGATTAATAATAATAAGCAAACAATAAAGATATATATGACTTAGAAAGAACTGTTGGAAAGAAAACCTCCCATACTGTCGATATTATAATCTTGTAAATAAAATTTCTAGATAATTTTAAAGTTTTGTACCACTTTATTTCCACAATTATAATTTGATGTTTTGAGTTAGGGTTCTGGGTTATATTTATGTATTTATATCAGTTAATATGCATATGTAATGTACTATAAATTTAAATTATAATCTTCATTATGCAATATTTTAATTACTTATCAGTAAATTTTTAAGTATCTATAAAATAGAAAAATAAAATTGAAGCATTTTCAGAATAGAGATAAAAACTATCAATAGTCAAATTATAATTAAAGTTGGAGTTGAAATTATGTTATTTAGCTCTGATCCAAAACAATAAGTATGTAACACACAACCAATTTTAATAAATTATAGTCATGTGTCATATGCTTCCAAAATAAATATTTGGAAAAATAAGGTATTGCTGAAATTATTATTTTTAAACAGTCATTAAATTCTTAAGTAGCACATTTTTTATCCTTTTCAAAAGGTTGAATCTTAAATTTATTCAGTCTGTGTTTGGCAGTCCCCCTTATTTAATAGTCAATTCAGCCTTAGTGTTATAGAAAGTATGATCATATTGAGCAGATGGTTTCTATTTTTCAACAAAATACACAAATTATGTAAATACTCTGAAAAGCAAACCATGAACTATGGTCTTAATCTACATAAGGGTAAAGATAAGGATGGTTAGGTAGAAAAGTATCAAGTCAAATCATTCTTCAAAGCAATAAAAATTTTGATAAGATACTTGAAGATAAGATTGAGCCAACTTAGTAATTCATGAGTGGTTTTCTCAGAAGTAATAGATAAACAAGGTGAAAATACATCTTACTTTTTGGAAACTATTAAGGGACACCTAATGCACAGTAATTCAAAGACAGCAGGTGCACATTTAATTGGAGATAATATGGATAATAGGTGCAGGTGCAAAACTCTGCATAGTACTTTGGTATGATGAAAACTCAAAGATTTGATATGAACAATGCTAAAAAGTAGCTTGAGTTTATAATTAGCTATATTTAGTGTGTAATATGTAGGTTCTATGTAAAATATAACTTGCTATGGTTAAATAATTTTTAATTATCTCCAAGAACTTCTTTATTTTGAGCCTATAAAATGTAATGTTCAGTGTATTGTTTTTAAGCATTTCATTAAAATTCACAGAACTAATAATGAAATTTTATGTTCTGACATACTGCATTTTCAATTTTTGTTTTAAAAACAAGGTATATTGTTATAGCGTTTATATATATACATATATATATGTATATGTATATATATATATATAACAAAATTACCTATGGTAGGAAGTGGTCAACTCTTATTGGCCAATTGCTATTTCTACTTCTAAACTGGAAAATTTATTTAAATATTGAGATAAAATTTTATAATGCCTGGATGGCAAGTGAAATACCAATAGCAAAATATTTAGAAATTTGCCTGAGTAGTCTTGAATTTACAAACATAACTAAAATTTATCTCAGTACATTGGAAGGAAACAGAGGATTTAACCTAATTTCTGCTTCACAGATTAAATCCAAGAAAAGTTACTATACTGGCACAAGGTCACACAGCCTAAAATCAGCACAAGAGAAACTAAATTCAGGTGTCACAAAATGCAGTTATTAACAGTTATTCTAAACTAAAAAATTTAAACTGCAAATAAATGGACAGTCTTTTAGATGAAGCTCTGTTTGTTGTTTTCTCCTCCAAACTCTCCTTGTAAAATGTATCTCGAACTTTTTTGTTTTAAATTTTAGGATGCTCTATATATAGAAAATGCATAGACATATGTTTGGAGATGGTGCATAGACATAGAATAACACATTAAACAGGCATAGAGCGTTTTTATTACCCCACAAAATTTCCTTGAGACTTTTTCCAATTAGTGGTAATCTCTAGACAACATTTTCTGATTTTTATAACTACAATGTTGAATGCTATTAAGTTTTTATAAGTAGAACAATGACATGTGAGTTCTTATACTGTTTTTTTTTCAATTTATAATTTAGAAATTTTTCCATATATATTATTTCAAATATCAATTTTTATTTTTTACTCTTTACTGCTAAGAAGTATCCATTTCTATGACTAGACCATAGTATGTTGATACATTCAGCAATAAATATTCAGCAATGTACAGTTGTCATTTTTGTGGTTAAAGATGGAACGGACATTCTCATACCGGTGTCTTTGTGGATATGTGTCTTCAATAGTCTTGAATAAATAATTGGGAGAATTATAGAATAGATCAAAATATAATATATAATGAATTGTCAAGACTTTCCTAATATGGTCAAAAGACCACTGTTAATACATAAAAATTAGCACTCATACTAAAGAATGAGACTGTTTATTTTACCATCAAGCATTTTCAATATTTATTTTAATGATATCTGAAATTATAGTACTTCCATTATGTTTGTAGAGATATTTTGTTGAAGGTTAATTTTATAGTTCATTCTAAATATATTTATGTATATCTTTATATATATTATATATTTATAATATATCTCCCTGGAGAGAATTGTTGGCTTAAAATACTTCACGTTTAGAGTATATCACCTAAAACAAGGGTTTACTCCTTCCTCCTAATTGTTTTTTTATATTTATCCTCATAATATACCAACTCAGTTTTCCACTAAATAATAAATAAGCATATGAAACTCAATGTTCTTGCCTTGATCCTCCTTTTAAAAAATGTTAAATATTTCACTTTTAAAAAGTTAAGGGTAGCTTTCAGAGAAAAAAATAACCTTTTTAAAACTGAGGACATTTTTCTTATCTAAACTCTATAGGATTTTCTTTTAGTTGTGTGTACAGTGCTCCAGGGCCATGCTGGGCTCGAATCAAACCCAAGAACTGGGACCAGAGCAAGAGTAGAGCTGGTTGGGAACTTGCCTTGAGGGCATTCAAGCAGAGTTAGATCCCTGCCATGCCATGAAGTCTCCTGGGCACCACCAAGAGAATTCCTGAGTACAGAGCCAGGTATAACTCCAAGCATCATTAGATGTCATCCAAAAATTATAAACAAAAATAAATACAAAACTTTAGGTCCTGATACAACTCTTGTTTTAACAAGTTGATGAAAATCCCTACCCTTTCAGTTTTAGACAATTTTATTTATCATGAATAACTTAAAAGTTTTTCTTTATTTCTTTATTTTAAAATACTTGGGTATATGATTTTCTTTACAAACATTTATTTTATGGCTTGATATGTTTTATACTATACTAAATCTGATTTCCTAAGATAAATCATATCAGTTCATCTTTTGATCTACTTCATACGCCAAAAATTTTGTAAGGATACTATTCCATATGTTTTATAATGTCTTAATTATGCTTATTTTTTCTTTGTTTTATTTTATGAATGAACTTAATAAAACTTACATAATTTTTTCTTTAAATTTTTGATTCATTTCATAATTACCTAATTAGATGACTTTTAGGTGAAAATAATTTTTAATAAGTGTGTAATATTATTTATTTCTTGAACTTTGGTAATCTGTATTTTATTTAGATTTTGTCTCCTCCATTCAAATGATTGAATTTCTTTGCAAAAAGGTATTTATAATATTCCTGTGTTGATCCTTATAATGTCACTTGTATATTTGTGATAATACCTAGAACCACTTACTGTGTCAATATATTTTATTTTTGATCCTTCATATTTTAATCTTACTAAACTTTACAAAATATTTCAATTTTGTTATTTGAACTTTTTTCTAAAACTTTTAATTTAAATTTTAATTTTCAGCATACTGATGCATAACTAGATGTCAAACATTTTAAAATTTGTATATTTTAAATTTTTATATTCACTTTGGTTGTGTTCAAATATTGTCTTCTCAAACAAGTTACTAAGAAACTTTAGAATCTCAATTGGTAAAATTGAGTTAGTAATTTTTATTAATTATCAAATTTAATAATTAGATACAAGCGTTTATAAGTTTCCTCAGAGCAAAGTTTTGAAATTTTAAAATGTATTCTAAAACTATCTTTTCTGACAATGAATAACACATAATAAGTAAATCTTAAAAAAAATTGTTTTTAAATAGTTTAAAAGACACAAAAACTACAATACTATTTATAAATACCATATTCAACTATACTTAAGGCTACTAATACTATTCTTAAGACTATTAATAACTTCTGGGGGCTGGAGAGATAATATGGAAGTAAGGCATTTGCCTTGCATGCAGAAGGTTAGTGGTTTGAATCCCGGTATCCCATATGGTACCCTGAACCTGCCAAGGGCGATTTCTGAGTGAAGAGTCAGGAGGAAACCCTGAGTGCTGCCGGGTGTGACCCAAAACCAAAAGAAAAAAGAAAAAAAGACTATTAATAATTTATTAATTATTCACTAATACTGTCTTCTCTTTTGTTGAACTAATATGTAGTGAAATTTTATATTTCAGCAAAAGTCATAATTTGAAAGTTTTACTCATGCACATGAGAGAAAAAGTCTGTAGTAGCCATAAATGCCCAGTTTAAGGGATAAACATAAAACAATAGTCTTTGAATACTAATGACAAAATCCTAAGAGAAATTGATCTCTTTGCTAAAGTGACTATGAGATGATAGGTAGTTCAGATGTCCAATGAGAAGTCAAGTGGCATGTTGGAAGTGTCTCACTATGAGAAAATAAGTGAAGACCAAGGGAAGTCACTTATTTATACAAGTTTAATAATGATAGAATTTTTACCAAGGAAAATAATATATAAAAATAAAAAATATAAAAGCTATTAGGAATATTATTGATTATATAAATACACTTAACTAAATATACTAATGATAGATTTACCTTGGGAGACACCATAAAAGGAAAGAATCACAGAAATGTTGGCATGATTGAATAAGTTCATATAAGTACTGTCTTTAAAGATAGATTTTCCTAGAATCACTGAACAAAATCTTCCACTGAGCAACTTAATTCAGTGTGTTTTTGTCCCTAGGGATCTTTCATTAACTTTAGGCACTTAATATCAGTTGTTAGTTCTCTAGTAAGAAGAATCTCCCTGCAGGCTCTGGTATCTGAAATGGCTAATACACCTAAAAAGCAACTCACACCTGCCATTCCTTATGTGAACACACCAGGATAACTGCTGAAGGCAGGGAGAAAGAAGGCCAGTGAGCATTGCCAAGCTTCAAGTTTCAAGCCACATTCTATGTGGCAATCTGTGGTGACCCTATTGCTAGATTCTCACATCAAATTCTATCTCCTTAAAAAAAAAATCTATCTCCTTATTTGTGTACTCTACCTGAGTTCTCTAACCCAGATATTCAATATCTTTCAGGTTCAGCCTCCAGCCCATATCTGCCCCCATATTGACCTTCAGACTTTACATATCTGCATACCTGACCATGCTAAACTTCATTATACTCTAGTATTTGACATAGTGTCCTAACTTTGATCCTGATTTTATATTCAGATTCATAATAGTCACAAGATCCTTTTCACAAAGGAATGTTAGGTATAATCTCTCAGTATTCTTCAAACTGAACTACCCTTCATGATGTTCCAAATGTAAGTTTAAACTAAACCATTTCAGGCCATAAATTATTATATATTGATGACAAATCAGAAAATCCCCCCCTTTTGCTGGAAGGACACACCGTACAGTGCACAGGGCCTAGTCTTGAAAGGCTTGGTCAAAAATATGGGGTGCTAGAGAGAGAATAAAGATGGGATGTATGCAAAGCAAATACCTTATCCATTGCTCTACAACTCTTATCTAAGAGAAACTCATATTTTTTGTATTTTTCAGAGCTTAACTGCATTAATTAGGATTAATTTTATTGACTGTCTACATATTAAAAATAAAAATAATCTCTGCTCAGTCATAAGCAAACATTACTAAAATATGTCATGTCAATAACTTTGAAAATCTAGAAATTTTCTAAGAAATAATAAGAGTTGCAGTAGCTAATATTTAAAATGATAATTATATACCAAACATTTTTAAATCATTTGTGTAAATAATATAATTATTGGTATTCCTTCATTGTGCTTGATAATATACACATTTCAGAAATTATTTATCTTATATTACAAGTTAAATACTGGACACATCAGGATTTGTGTACTATGCATGTGTGTAGCATGAATGCTCATTTTTGTTCATGTGTGTGTTGGGGATCAAACACAGAGCCTCATAAATATGAAAAATACACTCGACTACTGGACTATATACATGAGCCAAATCAGAATTTTAACTCTAATCTCGGTATGAGAAATCATTTTCCAACCAGTTGGCAATGATATCCCCACATTAATAATTTACTAAAAAAATGACAGAAGATATAAGCCATAGCTCAAATGGACAAAAGAAGCTGGTTTCATAGTGGGAAAGAGAGTAGACATAAAAAGATAAGAAAATAGTAAACTCAGACCTCTCTTTAACACAATGAATGAAGGTCAAATTAAAATGGATTAAAGACCATGTATCAGATATAAAACCATAAGGTACAGGAGCCAGAGCGATAGCACAGCGGTAGGGAGTTTGCCTTGCACGCGGCTGACCTAGATGGACCTGGGTTCAATCCTGGCATCCCATATAGTCTCCCAAGCCAGGAGCTATTTCTGAGAGCATAGCCAGGAGTAACCCCTGGACAAAGAAAATTGCAAATAATCACTCTTGACAAAAATGGGAGCTAAAAGGGATGAAGTGATATGCATGATACATACCCTTTCATTGCCAGTATTGGAAACCACAGTGTTAAAAGGGGAAATAAAAGGAAGATTGAGAAAAATAGGTCTGCCAAGAGGAAGGCGGGGGTGGGATGGGGGGAGTGTGTGGTCAGGAGGAAAGAGGACATGAGTGATAGGGAAACGTGCTGGTGAAGAGTGGTGTACATTGTATGACTGAAATTTAATCATGAAAAGATTTCAGTGCCTGCATAGGTAATAATAATGAAAATTAAATTTAAAAAAGTTGATAGACTAAATAAAAATGTAGAGAAAATTAGATCAAGAAAAAGTAAGCAGCATCATTCTAGGCATCCTCTGTTATTCCAGACAACAGAATAAACTAATTCTGAATATCCATATGTGGGTATGTTTCTTGTTTTTGGTGTTACTAAGAATTGAACTCAGGATTCTCTGCATACAAGACAAGTCCTCTACAGTTATATCATAGTTATAGCCTCATTTGTTAATAAGTGTTTTCTTACCATAAGAAGGCAATTTTCCACAGAAATTTATAGTAAAGTTTTAGATCCTTAAATAAGCATGTCCAATTTCACATCAGATAGGACATAAAGAAATTAATAGAACAATAACTTCTTGCATATTCATTTTACTTGGTCTTTCTCAGATTCAAGAGGGAGGATCCAGCATAAAGAAGACATTATTGCCATCATATTCATCAGAACACCAGACTTCAGGATACAAGGACAGGCTTCACTTGCTCATGACACTATAGTTATTTGATTAACTTCAATAAGTAACTTTCTTTAGAGCAAAATAATGTTATTTTTTAGACTTTTCTCAATAGAAGGCTCTCAAACACTGCTTGCAGCAAAACTTAGAATTACTCCAATGCCCTTCTTATCTCGTCACATCTTTCAATCTCCATGAACTTGTGACTTTTTCAGGTTTTCTTTCCATCATCCTCTAAATTTCCAGTTTATTCATGTACAAAGCCACATAGAAACAGGCTAGGTTATCCATTACTAGGAAATGGCCTATCCTGGCTCCATTTCTCTAAATGGCCTATTTTAGGAAATTACTATCTGGATTCTCTGAGATGATGATGCAATCTACTAGTCAGTACAAGGGTGCAGCGCTCCAGTGCTGGATCTTGGCACTGTCAGGCCGAAACCACTGTGATTCTTTTGTCTCACAGAAGCAGCAGAAAACTGTAGCTACTCTGTCAACCATTGCCTTACAGAATCATATTGCTTGCTGGCTATAAAAATGCCCACTGCACAAAATTTGATGCTGTAGATTATTTTAGAGCTCACCATTTATCTTTTGTTAGGGACCTATCTAATATTTCACCACTTCTCAGTTTGAAGACTATCTTACTTGATTGTTAACCATTTGCTAATACCTTTCACAATAAGATCAAAATTCTACTAAACATGTTAATTTCTTTATCTACAATAATTAGAAACTCTTCAAATGAAAAATAGCAGAACAAAGAATTCAAGACCAAGAAACATGAACAAGTTTAAAAATTATTGACAACCAACTTATAGATACATATAACTAGATACCAATTACTATATTCTTCACAGAGAACATACTCATTTATTTTATAGTCACCAATATATATTTTTATATATTATATATCCCATTTTATATAAATATATTTTATATATTAAAATATACATATTTTTATTCTTCAACAATTTTTTCAAAGTTACATATTATATTCAATATTTTCTTTCAGTGATAAGTCCTTCTAATTATTTTATTCTATCAGTAATCCAAGCATTAATTTAATCATCGATATTACAGTCAGTAAAATTTTCTGCCAGTGACTTTTCATTGAGTCTGCTTAGGAAGAGATTAAGAGATCACAAGATCTCTTGCTAAACAGCTTAGAAGGATTTTATAAAGTGTAAACATTTCAGTTTTCTCATGTCAATATTTTTACTCTAATATACTAGAAGTTGAAAAGTTATTACCAAGTGTCTGGTTTCCCCTTTGTTTATAACAATACAAGACTTTAATGACTTCAACATGATGATTTACAAAACCTTTAGGATAGTTTTTTATGTGTACAATATTCTGAGAGAATGGCCTTTATCAGAGTGCCCATTCCTTCTCCAGCTATGACTCCAGTTCTCTTCCTCTCCCTACCAAGCCACTTTAGCTCAGTCCCTTAGTCTGTTTTCTGGCCAAAAAAAAGGGAACACAACAACCAAATTTGGCACTGCTGTCAAAAAGCAGTGTGGCAAGCTTACCCACTTCCCATCTCATCATTTTGCTCTGAGCTCAAAACTCTGTAAACACCAAGCATGTTGGGACCTAGGACATTTTTTTTTTGACTTTGAATATTTTATATCTATTTTCTTTGACATCTAAATCTTTTCTTTTTTTAAGTTTTTATTGTGACTGAAGTTCATTACACAGAATTATTTACGGTACATAGTGACAATGAATGAAGGGCATTCCCACCACCAATGTTGTCCTCCCTCCACTCCTGTTCCCATCTTGTCTCCCATATCTCTCTCCTTGGCTATCCTGCTCTCCGCCCCCCACCCCCGCCCAGAATACTAGTGTCTCCACTTAGCAGCTTGTTGTAGGTCGGGTATCTATTCTGTTTGGTGTTCCAGTCTGATCATTTTTTATTTACACTGCATGGTCATATGACTGGCCCTGGTAACATCCTTTTCTCCCCTCAATTTATGAGTCTGAATGCTTCAAGTTGTGCTATTCTGTAAAGGTTAAGAAAAGGAGAAGGGAAAATTTGGTATCAACTACTACA
>PVKC010049751.1:0-10688 GCA_004027635.1 Crocidura indochinensis
GTTTTTTTTTTTTTTTGGTTTTTGGGCCACACCCAGTGACCAGTGGCGCTTAGGGGTTACTCCTGGCTATGCGCTCAGAAGTCGCTCCTGGCTTGGGGGACCATATGGGAAACCGGGGGATTGAACCGCGGTCCGTCCTAGGGTAGCACAGGCAAGGCAGGCTCCTTACCTCCAGCGCCACCGCCCGGCCCCAGTCAGTTTCTGACTGTCCAAGTTCTTGGGGTCCCGAATAGCATCTACCCTGAGAGCACCAACCAGAAGCAAGTTAATTCTGGATTTGGATCTCCACTTTTGCCCTCTCATTCCTGTATGACACTGGACAGGTCATTTAGTCTCCTCCATGATAAAGTGGAAGATGCTTATTACCCACCCATCTCTGGGTGCCAGGGTCTGACACTCGTGAATAATAATTTGATGGGAGACAGACTGTTACAAAGATGTCACTGTAAATTTATTTATAGATTAACATTTGTTGTTTCTGCCCCAGCAGCTTCTCAGGCAGGTCTTAAAAACAAAGACTAGATTGGCCCAATCCCCATTCCTACCATAGCTGTTGATTTTTTGTTTGTTTGTTTGTTTTTGGTTTGGGGGTTACACCCAGCAGCACTCAGGGGTTCCTCCTGGCTCTACACTCAGAAATCGCTCCTGGCAGGTTTAAGGGATCATATGGATGCTAGGATTCAAACCACCGACCTTCTGCATGCAAGGCAAACACCCTACCTCCATGCTATCTGTTCGGCCCCAGCTGTTGACATTTTTATGGAATTGTGAACTCTGTAGTCTTAATTTGAATCACCTAGCTTTTTAGTAAATAGGAATTCTGGGGATTTTGTATAATTTAAATCAGTATAAATGGTAAAAGACTGCTTCAAAATCTATATTTGAATTGGGAGGGGGGGATGTTGGGCTACATCTGGTGGTGCTCGGGGGTTATTCCTGGCTCTTCGGTCAGAAATCACTCCTGGCAGGCTCTGGGGACCATATGGGGTGCTGGGGATTGAACCTGTGTCTGTCCTGGGTCGTCTGCCTACAAACGCCTTACCATTGTGCTGTGTTCAGGCCCCTCGCTGAAATTTTTGATCTCAGAAGACTCGCTGCTAGCCAACTAATGAAGAATCATTTTGACATTTTTCTTTTAGTCTTGACACCCTGTTTGCATCATCTGACTATCACCCGAACTTCTACCAAAAGGACACCATGAAAATCAGTACCTGCATATTTAGTTCTGACCACCCCCCCCCAAAATAAGTGAAGCTCTAATTGTTGGCGGTTCAGCCCTGCCCACCAGAAATATGTGCTCTTCATCAAATAATTACAGGATTGGAAAACCTATTTGAAAAGAAAAAAAAAGAGCTTTCCATGGCCTTTGCCATCAATAATTTTCCCACCTGCCTAATTGCATCCTGTGTAATTACTTTTGCCCTGGGAGGGGCCGGGTTGCAAATGTCTCTTGTCTAGTTTGAGCAAGAATGCGAAATCGATATCAGGCCAATTGAGGCCGGCTTTGGGGCTCTCCAGCTGCAGTCGGACCCCTCCAGTCTAGTCTCCCTGGGAGACGGAGCCTTCGTCCTGGCTCTTGTGGCCGTCCCAGCTTAATCCCTTTGAAAGCATCTAGTCGGACGTGCAGCGGGGGAAGCTCAGGTGGCAGGAGGCTGGGCCGGCGCCTTTCAGCAGCACCGTGGGCGTCTCGGGGCCTCTGAGCCTTGTATGAAGAACACACACTGGGCAGCTTTGGGGTGTCTGCCTTTCAGGCGTGATTAGAGCAAGAACCGCTTTGTAACCTGTGTAGGCATTCCCTAAGCTAGTTAATCTCAGGCCCAGGAACCCTTTGGGCGCAGACACGCACTTTGTTGGGGAATTTTGTACATTGTTCAGCGAAACATGCCAACAAGTGTAAGGACTGTAACTTAACGTGAAAATGTGGTGCACGTGTACCCGTCCAGGTTAGGTTTTTTTCCATCAGCGAAATACGTGTTTTAATAACCCGGAAGTGATATAGCCCATTGCAGACTTTATAATCAATTGTGACATGAGTTAAAATACAAGAATGTGTGCTAGAGAGAGAGCTCAACAGCTGAGTTGCGTGCTTTGCATGTGGGAAGCGTGGTTTGGATCCCAGGCCATACATGGACCCTCAGCGCTGCCAGCAAAACACAGCCAGGAATAGCCCCAGAGCCACCACCATGTGTGGCCCCAAGCAGGCAAATAGTTGCAGCTTGTTATCTACAACTTACAGGCAGTTGTAAGATGACTGACTGGAGGAGAGATGGGTTAATCATAGTGGAGAAGGCACATCACCCTTCCTGTAGCTGAGGAATGCTGGATATGCCTCCCTCTCTTCCTCCCTTTTTCCTCCCTAGATATTTTTGCCAGATGGGAATTCCTTGAACTCTGTTGTGTAGGTAGAGAGGACTGGAAACCAGAAGGAAAAGGTGGGGAACCTGTGTTTTAAGTGTGGTTAGGTCGACTCTTATAAGAAAGCATTCTGCTGTGCTTAGGCATCGGATTCTTTTGTTTGTTTGTTTGTTTTTTGTTTTTGGGCCACACCCGTGGCACTCCTGACTGCTCAGAAATTGCCCCTGGCAGGCTCAGGGAACCATACGGGATGTCGGGATTCGAACCACTGTTGGTCCTGGATCACCCGTGTGCGTGCAAGGCAAACGCCCTACCGCTGTGCTCTCTCTCCGGCCCAGGCATCGAATTCTTAAAAGGGTTCCGGGTGATTCTGGAGGAGCTGAAGTCGGAGGGAAGACAGTGCCAGCAACTGATTCTCAAGGACCCGAAGCAGCTCAACAGTAGCTTCAAAAGAACCGTAAGTCACGCTCGGGGAATGCCACCCCAAAGACGTGCCATTGTTCGGGGGACCTGAATGGGCCATTGAAAGCCTGTGAAACTGGAGGAGGAGGGGCTGCGGAGTCCATCCCGCCCGCCAAGGTGGGCGAGAGGGGCAGACACCCCACTGCAAGCCTCAGTGGTAAACACGCTTCTCCAGTTACTCACCCCGGATGGTGGCTTTGTGCGGTTTGGGGGGGATGCTTTGAGGACCCGTGTGAACAAGCCCCGGCTTCCTCTCCAAGGCGCAGGCGGCACTGCGGGCCTCCTTTGTCTGCCCAGGGACTATCACTGTCCCGTACGGACACACAGACATTCTGGGTCTAGGAAATAGGCTATTTTGCTTTGATTTTTGGGGGACAGTTGACCCCCATCCGGGAGTTGGGGCGGGTGGTGTCCTGGGAAGACTGACGCTCTGGAGGGGGGTGAGTCCTAAGACATCATGAGTGTCTTGGTTCCTTTCCAGGGCATGGAGTCGCAGCCTTTCCTGAATATGAAATTTGAGACGGATTACTTTGTGAAGGTCGTCCCTTTTCCTTCCATTAAGAATGAGAGCAATTATCACCCTTTCTTCTTCAGGACCCGGGGTGAGTGTGGTCTGTTCTCCCAGGAGGACACCTTTCTGCTTTTAAGGACACGAAAGACAGAGACACCGGACACCGCTTGGAAATAAGCCCAGCGAGGAGAAAAACGTCCAGAGAAAACAGTTTTCAGAATCTCAGGCTGGGCCCAAGCAGTTTGTCTTCCACTGGTTTTCGGGGAGAGGCTCAAACAAGACACAAATCAATAATGAGAAAAAGAAAAAGACAAAACAAAACAGGAATTTAACTTTGATGAAAAGTGTTGGTCGAGGAGCGGAGAATGATTGTTGAATGGCCTGGAGCACATCCTTTGCATGAAGGAGACCTAGACTGGATCTGGGTGGTACTTCGCCCCAAAGCTCTTGTCAGGAGTGGCCTTCCAGCACTAAACCATGACTAGCCCCAGAGTATGGTCGGCTGAGACCCAAACACAAATAAGAAAATAACATTAGAGATGCATTTGAAAAGGCAGCTTGAGCAAGATGAGGCTCAGAAAATTAGCATAGTGTCCCTTGGGGTTCGATTTCTAGAAAGTTAGTTTATTTGACATTTATAGGCCATGCCTTGTTCCGAGGGCTGGCCAAATATTAACTCGCTTTACCCCCAGTTCACCCTGGCTGCCAAGAATTTATTCTTAACCATGTCCTCCACTTATTAGATATAGGGTACATGGAGAGGGCTAAGGGTTTGCCATGATCTGGGATTTGAATCCCAGAAATGTGTTGTTGAACCCCACTGGGGTCCTCTTCTGGTAAAATTTTTTTCTCCCTGTGATGTTGTTCATCATGTGTAATTGCTGCCCTCAAATTCAACCTGAAACATCTCACTTTTTTGTTTTGTGGTTTTTGGTTCACACCCGGCAGCATTCAGGGTTTCCTTCTGGCTCAAGGCTCAGAAATTGCCCCTGGGGGCCCGGGAGATAGCATGGAGGTAAGGCGTTTGCCTTTCCTGCAAAAGGTCATCGGTTGGAATCCCGGTGCCCCATATGGTCCCCCGTGCCTGCCAGGAGCAATTTCTGAGCATGGAGCCAGGAGTAACCCCTGAGCACTGCCGGGTGTGACCCAAAAACAAAAAAAACAAAAAGAAAAGAAAAGAAATTGCCCCTGACAGGCTTGGGGGACCATATGGAATGCCGGGATTTGAACCACCGTTCTTCTGCATGCAAAGCAAACACCTTACCTCCATGCTATCTCTTTGGCCCCAACATCTCACCTTTTGGTCTGTCTGTCTGTCAGTCTGTCTGGCATGCAGGTCAGTTAAATCTCCTTGTCCCCTCCTCTTTAGTTTGGTTGCCACTTTAATTTTCAATGACAAGGTGGTGTTTTATTTTTGTTTTTGTTGGGGCGGGGTTGATTTTTTTTTTTTTTCATTTTGGAGGCCGGATTGTTTCTCACGCCAGCCTTCCTGTCCACTCAAGATGTTTCTTTTTTCTCCTCAGCCCAGGCCTGTAGCAGTCATTTCCTTTTGTGTAATTATTGCTCGGGTTGCTTTCTCTTTGCTTTCCTTTTCTTTAAACTATAGCTTTCTTTTCTTTTGGGTGGAGAAAGGGAGGCGGTTTGGGGCCATCCTCTGAAGTGCTCAGGTCTTACTCCTGGCTGTATGTTTTACACTGTAGCTGCTTTCTATGAAGCACCAGAAGTTCTTTCATAGCAGTAAGTGTTATTTGAGGGGACAGGTACTACAGGGTTTAGGCCGTTGCCTGACATTCTGCTGGACTTAGTTCATTCCCTAGTACTATATTATTGTTTCCCTGGGATCTGCACAGAGTCAGTAAGTCCTGAACACAGCTGGGTGTGATCCCTGCTTTCCAAGAAAAATACAATCTAGGGACCGGAGAGATAGCACAGCGGTGTTTGCCTTGCAAGCAGCCGATCCAGGACCTAAGGTGGTTGGTTCAAATCCCAGTGTCCCATATGGTCCCTGGAGATTGCTGGGGGTGATTTCTGAGCATAGAGCCAGGAGTAGCCCCTAAGTGCTGCTGGGTGTGACCCAAAGACCGAAAAAAAAAAAAAATAGAAATAAAAAAAAGAAAGAAAAAAAATACAATATAATTTTTTAAAATTACTATGTTTCCTATGGGTGGCAACTGCTTTTTTTTTTTTTATTTTCTTTTGGTTGAGGCCACACCCAGATACGGTCAGGAGTTAGTCCTGGCTCTGTGCTTAGAAATTGCTCCTGGCAGGCTCAGTGGAGCATATGGGATGCTGGGGATCGAACCTGGGTTGGCCATGTGCAAGGCAAGCAACGTATCTGCTGTGCGATTGCTCTGGCACAACAGGTGTATTTTTCATCTCAATACCATATACCTAACTAGCAGGTAGGGAATTCAAAGAATGCTTTCTTGGGATGATTTCATAAATCAAAATGAGAATAGGCTAATTCTTTCTGACTCAGCTTTCTGTTGTTTGAAACAGAGGCAGAAGGAGCAATTCTTATTTCTGGGTGCTGTGCATGTTGGGTATTGTCTTTGAAGTTTTTATTGTTTGTTTTTAGGCCACACCTAGTGGCACTCAGGTTACTCCTTGCTCTGCACTCAGAAATCAATCCTGCAGCAAGCTCGGGGACCATACGAGATGCCGGGAATCGAACCACCATCCGTCCTCGGTTGGCCGCGTGGAAGGCCAATGCCTAACATGTTGTGCTATCTCTCTGGCCCCTGTCTTTGAGTTTTGTGGCCTTTTAGACATTACGTAGCAGGCTCTTCCTGGTTTTAACATGGCCTATGTGGTTTCTCCCCTACCTGTCCCTCTTCTGTCATAATCACCGGGATTCCACGCTTGGTTGCACTGTTCTCTGGGGCCTGCGCAGTTGAAACTGGGTGCTCACACAACTCACACCTGTCTTAGAGTGTTGGAGTCGGCCTTCTCTCCAGCTGCAAGATCACACTGATAGTGTGAATCAGGCACAAACGCCAGGACTTCAGGTTCACCGCCACGGAACCTTCTGAGGGTCCCGTTGAGAGCTCAGCAGTGGTCTTCAAACTACGGCCTGCGGGCCACATATTGTGTTTGTTCCCGTTTTGTTTCTGCACATCAAAATTAGATGTATGCAGTGTGCATAGGAATTTGTTCGTAGTTTTTTTTTTTTTTTTTTTCCGTAGTTTTTGTTTTTACTGTAGTCTGGCCCTCCAGTGGTCTGAGGGACAGTGAATTGGGCCCCTGTTAAAAAAGTTTGAGGACTCCTGCCTCACTGTGTCGCTGCTACATTAGATTCCGTTTCCATTGCTGCTTTATGCTTTGGGCCTGCTTCTGGGTTTTTCAGTATTGCCACATTTCTTGGGGCACCTGACCTTTTTTTTTTTTTTAAAGACTTCAGCTAAAATGTCTTAAACTAGAACACCAGTGAAGATGAAAAGAATCCACGGCAGTTGCCACACGTATTGTGACGTTCTTTCGCATCCACACATCTCAACGAAGGGGCGGGAATTGGTGTTATTTCTGCCTGTAGTTAGAATAGCCTCCATGGGACAGTAGTGCGGATATAGTCCTTTAAAACAATGTGATACAGGGGCCGGAGAGATAGCATAGTGGTAGGGCATTTGCCTTGCAAGTTGCCAACCCAGGATGGATGGTGGTTCGAATCCCAGAATCCCATATGGTCCCCCAAGCCAGGAGTGATTTCTGAGCACAGAGCCAGGAGTAACCCCCGAGCGTCACTGGGTATGGCCCCAAACAAACAAACAAACAAACAAAATTGACAGGGTCCATTTCTCTCCATAGCCTGCCACCTGCTGTTACAGCCGGACAACCTGGCCTGCAAGCCCTGTAAGTAGAGCTGTGCTTGGTCCTTTGGGTCTCAAAGTTGCCATCTTGATGCTGCTGGGCGGCTTCTGGGTGCTCACCTTAGTGCCCTCACCCTTCTCCCTCTCTCTCAGTCTGGAAGCCCCGGAACCTGAATGTCACCCAGCACGGCCCCGACATGCAAGTGACCTTCGACCATGCGCCTCACAGCTTCGGCTTCCGTGTGTTCTACTTGCATTACAAACTCAAGCACGAAGGACCCTTCCGCCGCAAGACCTGCAAGCAGGTAGGCCGTGAGGAGTCTGAGGAGGAAGCACACCACTGTTTTAAAGGCACCCCCAGTCCCTGGAATTCGAACAGCACGACATTAATGTCGGGGTTGGTCTCAGAGAGTTGATGACTGTCTTGGAATGTTAGAACCAGGCATGCTCAGGCATGCTTCAGGCTATCTCTTTACCCCTCATGTCATAGTTAGTTCCCAAACTGTTCCAGTGGCTTTGCAACCTAGTAAGGAGTGTTCGTAGCTGCAGCCATAGTGATAATACAGCATGTTTGCCTTGCATGTGGCCAACTTGATTTGATCCCCAGCTTCCCATATGTTCCCATGAGCATTGCTGGGAATATTGCAAAAACAAATAGGGGCTGGAGTGATAGCACAGTGATAGGGCGTTTGCTTTGCATGCAGCCAACACGGGATGAACACTGGTTCAAATCCTGGCATCCCATATATGATCTCTCAAACCTGCCAGGAGTGGTTTCTGAGCACAGAGCCAGGAATAACCCCTGAGTATCACCGGGTGTGACCTCCTCAAAAACAAACAAATAAACAACATTGTGTGTGTGTGTGTGTGTGTATACCATCATCAACAAGATAGATATGTAGTCTCTTTACCCACTGTTATTTGGGGATGGGTGTTAGGACCACATTGAACAGTGCTCAGAGCGATTTCGGCATTCAGAAATCGCTCCTGGAGGCTCAGAAGGGACCATATGGGATGCTGAGAATTGAACCTGGGTCCATCCTGGACTGACCATGTGCAAGGCAAATGCCCTGCTATCAAACACCCTGCTATTGCGTCAGCCCCTCACATACCAGTTTTCTATTTGGGGTTGTCTATAAAAGGTTCATAGGCCTTGGAAGAGATCCTGGAAAAGGACACAGGGGTTCAGATGACCTTTTGAAGAAATTCATCTCTCTCTCTCTCCCTCTCCCTCATTTTTTGTTTTGTGGTGCCTGGGGTTGAGCCCAAGTCAAGGCAGGTTTCTGCTACTGAATTATATCCCAGCCCCCGAAAGCAAGCATTTTTGATTAAAATTTAATTTTTTTGTGTCCCACCAAATGTTGCTTTTGGGGATCAGTTTTGGTAGTGCTCAGGAAAACATGTGGTGCCAGGTCTTGAGTCGAGCTGCCCTGTGCAGAAACTATTATTAATCTTTGCACTGTCCTCTTGCCCCAGGAAGTAAGATTTTTCAATGTTGTTTGTTTCTTTTCAGGAGCAAAATTCAGAGACCACCAGCTGCCTTCTTCAAAATGTTTCTCCAGGGGATTATATAATTGAGGTATGTAAAAGATAAAACTGTATTTTTTGCTTTGGGGATCACACCCAGCAGTGCTCAGGGACTACTAAAAGGTACTGGCATTCAATGTTCATAGGACTCTGGTGCTGGGAATCTGGGAATCAGTGGGACTAGGTTCATGCTAGGCCTGTTGTGCCTCAGCCACTGCACTGTTTCTAGGCCCAGATTCTTCTTTCCTTTGTACCTGATTTTCGGTTTGCTTGTTTCATTTTTGAATCACACTCAGTGGTGCCCAAGGCTTACTCTTTTTTTGCTTGGCTTGTTTTGTTTTTGGGCCATACCTGGTGACAATCAGGCTATGTGCACAGAAATCGCTCCTGATAGGCTTGGGGGACCATATGGAATGCTGGGGATCGAACCTGGGTCCGTCCTGAGTTGGCTACTTGCAATGCAAACGCCTTACTGCTGTGCCATCGGACCTGCCCCTGTGCCTGATTTTTGGGTCACATCCACTGGTATTCCGGGCTCACTCCTGCTCCGTGCTTAGGAGTCACTACTGGAGGGACTCAGGGTGGCCTCTATGTTGCTGGGGGATCAAACCACAGTCAATTGCTTGCAAGGCAAACGCTTTATCCACTGTAGTGTTGCTGAAGTTATACTTTAAAATTTTTATTGGGGACTGGAGTGATATAGCCAGGATAGCCCACCCAACTTTAATCCTGGTTTCCCCAAGCTTCGCAAAGAATGTCATCCCTGAATACAGAACCAGCACTAAACCTTGAGCACAATTGGGTATGAACCTCCAAAAGTTTTCTTTCAGTAATAAAACACTCAGTCAAAAGTTAGGCTCAGTATATCTGCCTGTATTCCTGTTTTTTTGGCTGATGTTCTTTATAGACATATTATAAATAGTATTTAAAAGAGCTTGAGAGTTATATTTTGTGTATGTTTTGGGGTTGGTCTCCCAAAACCTGTTCAAGGGCTATATGGAGGGGGAACCATTTCAGGTGACTCCCAGCCATGTAGGCCACAGTTGAATGACAGGACCTGAGCTGCAGAGACTTATGGGCCCATACCTGATGACACATGGTGGTGGCTGTGGGATGGAGGTGTGGCTTGTAGTACCAGGGATAGGTCTGGGCATGCCCTAATCCCATTGCTGTCTTCCCAACCCATTGTATATTTTTCTTACTCTTCTAGAAACAGATTGGGCCTACAAAAAATTAGAGTGGAAGGAAAATTAAAAAATGTGTCCAGAGTAATCCCTTTTTCTCCCCCATTCCCAACCCTACCCCTATTCAGGGATAACCAACATGTCCTAACACTGCTAGAAACTCCTAGACTGGGCGTTATTGTATGGCAGTTTGTGGTTTGGGACACACACCCTCTGGAAGCATTATTGGAAGGTCAGTGAGGGGTGCCATTGTTAGAATGTGGAACTCATTAATAAATAGCCTCGCTCACGATTCATGATATCACACAACCCAAGCTGGAATAGAGTTTTGAGTCAGTGAAATGAGTGTCTGCCTAACAGGAACTCATCTTCACTCAATGGATGGGGGGAAAATTGGAATGAAAACTCTTTAAATGTCATTTTAAAAAAATAATACAGCATTTAAAATTTTACAGCTGGTAGATGAAACTAACACCACGAGAAAAGTGATGCATTATGCCTTAAAGCCAGGTAAGAATTTTTGTTATGCTTTGAAATGCTGATTCTGGATGGCAGTAGACCAAGCTACCGCATTTTTCACTCTATAAGACGCACCTGAACGTAGGGCACACATCATTTTTAGATGAGGAAAACAAGGGGGGGAAATCTAAGCAGGGGCTGGAGTGAGAGCACAGCGGCAGGACATTTGCCTTGCACGCAGCTAGTTCAGGACAGACAGTGGTTGGATCCCCGGCATCCCATATGGTCCCCTGAGCCTGCCAGGAGCGATTTCTGAGCACATAGCCAGGAGTAACCCCTGAAAGTCACAGGGTGTGGCCAAAAAGGAAAAACAGAATCTAAGCA
>PVKC010049752.1:0-10683 GCA_004027635.1 Crocidura indochinensis
TTCTCCTTGGGCACCTGAGTTGGGGAAGCCCTCTCCAAGTCGGGAACTGCACAAAAGCATCACATGCCACTCTGCACACCGCCCTGCTAAAGTTGGAAAACCCCGCCCACCTACTCCAACCCGGAAATGACCTAGAAGACCCTCCTTGGGCACCTGCTTTGGAGAAGCCCCATGCCAAGCGAGGAACCATGAGAACGATTTACAGGCCATTCTACACACCCCCTACTGAGGTAGGAAGACCCCGCCCAATTGCCCCAGCCCGGAAAAGGACCTAGAATCCCTCCTTGGACAACTGAGCTGGAGAAGCCCTCACAGAGCGGGGAACCGGAATAATCGAATTTTAGAAAGAAATTTAGAATTTTATTTTAGAATTAGGAATCAGTGAATTTAGAATGTATTTTTACGCATTTTCAATTTTAGAATTTTAGATAAAAATGTGGATTTTATCTATTTAGAATTTAATTATATTATTTATGACTCTTTTTGAAAATTTTTAGGACACACCTGGCATTGCTCAGGGGTAACTTCTGGCTTAGTACTCCAAAATAGCTTCTGCAAGGAAAGGGGTGGCACGTATATGGGACACCAGGATTTGAAACAACCACCTTTGGTCTTGTATAGGCTGATTGCAAGGCAAAACTGCTGTGCTATTTCTCTGGCTCCTATTTATGTATTTTTGAGTTTCTGCTCTATTACGTGGACCACACCTACTAACACTGGCAAGGACACAGATGCCTACACTTGCGCCACCACAGTTTTCAAGTATGCAGTGTTTTTAGGCATATAAGACGACCTTCATCCAATGAAAATTTTACTAAATTATGTAGTAATGTTCTGTACTTCTATATGGCATGCCAAAACTAGTTCCGGATTCATGGACAAGTGATCTCACCTTCTTACTTTTAAGAAGTAACATAACTCTAAGAATTTTAGGAAGTGTTTCATGGGCTGAGGGGTCTTATAAAGAAGAATTCTAAGAATTCTTGGAAATATAATTTAGAATAACAGAATACAGAACTTAGATTTCTGAATATAGAACTTAGAATTTTAGAATTTAGAATTCTGAATATAGAATTTAGTATAAAGTATTTAGAACTTAGATATCTGAATATAGAATTTAGTATAAAGTATTTAGAACTTAGATATCTGAATATAGAATATAGTATAAAGAATTTAGAATTATGAATATAGAATTTAGTATAAAGAATTTAGAATTTTGAATATAGAATTTGAATTTTAGAATTAGGATACTGAATATAGAATTTAGAAAATTTTAATTTAGAATATAGAGTTCTGTACATAGTATTTAGGATTTTCAAATATAGAATTTAGGATTTCCGAGTATATATTAAAAATTTTAAATAATAGAATTTCTGAATGAAATTTAGAATTTTATTTTGGAATTTGGAATCTTAGTATTTGGAATGTATTTTTAAGCTTTTTCGACTTTAGTATTTTAGAGTTTTAGACTAAAATGTAGAGATTTATCTATTTAGAATTCAATTAAATTATTTAGTTTTTTTTTGGGGGGTCACACCTGGTAGTGCTCAGGGATAACTTCTGGCTTAGTACTCAGAAATAGCTTCTGCAAGGAAAGGACAGGACACGTATATGGCACACCAGGATGTTAAACAACCACCTTTGGTCCTAAATAGATTGCTAGCAAGGCAAACAACGCTGTGCTATCACTCTGCTCCTATTTATGGGTTTTTGAGTTTCCTAAATAATGTGGGCCAGCGCTAGCACTGGCAAGGACACAGATGCCAAAACTTGCGCCACCACAGTTATCAATTATCCATTGTTTTCTGGCTTTTAAGAAGACCCTTCTCCCAATAAAAATTTTACTAAATTATTTAATTATGTTCTGGTCCGCTATATGAAATATCAAAACTTGTTCCAGATTCACGGACGAGTGATCTCAACTTCTTACTTTTCAGAAGTAACATACCTCTAAGACTTTTAGGAAGTGTTTCATGGGATGATGGGTCTTTGATGAAGAATTCTAGGATTTCTTGGAATATTGAATTTAGATGATTAGAATGTAGAACATGGAATTCTCAATATAAACTTAGAATATTTGAATTTAGAATTCTGAATATAGAATTTAGAATAAAGAATATAGAATTTTAAATATAGAATTCAGAATTTTATAATTTAGAATTCTGAATATAGAATTTAGAAATTTTTGGGGGGCCCGGGAGATAGCATGGAGGAAAGGCATCTGCCTTTCATGCAAAAGGTCATCAGTTCGAATCCCGGTGCCCATTTGGTCCCCCGTGCCTGCCAGGAGCAATTTCTGAGCATGGAGCCAGGAGTAACCCCTGAGCGCTGCCTGGTGTGACCCAAAAACCAAAAAAAAAAAAAAAGAATTTAGAAATTTTTAATTTTGAATATAGAGTTCTATACATATTATTTAGGATTTTTGAATATAGAATTTTGGAATTACGAGTTTATAATTAAAATTTTGAATAATCGAATTTTAGAAAGAAATTTAGAATTTTATTTTAGAATTCGGAATCATATTTTTTAGAATAATTTTTAAATATTTTCGATATTAGAATTTTAGAGTTATACAAAATGTACAATTTGATTATTTTATTTATGACTTTCATTGTAATTTTGAGGCACCCCCGGCAGTTATCAGGGGTAACTTCTGGCTTAGGACTCAGAAATAGCTTCTAAAAGGAAATGGGGGTCACATATATGGGACACCAGGATTTGAAACAACCACCTTTGGTCCTGGATAGGCTCCTTGCAAGGCAAACTCCACTGTGCATTCTCTCCGGATTCTATTTATGAATTTTTGAGTTTCTTTCTAATACGTGGGCAAACACCTGGTAGCATTGGCAAGGACACAGAAACCTACACTTGCACTTCTACAGTTATCAAGTAGCCAGTGTTTTCTGGCATATAAGACAAAACTTCCCCAATTAAAATTTTACTAATTTCTGTAGTAATGTACTGTACTGCTACATGGCTTGTCTAAATTTTTTACAGATTCACAGACGAGTGATCACACCCTCCTAATTTAAGAAGTAACATGCCTCTTAGATTTTTAGGAAGTGTTTCAGGGGCTGAAGGTTCTTCTAATGATGAATTCTATGAATTCTTTGATTATCGAATATAGAATCATAGAATACAGAACTTAGATTTCTGAATATAGAACTTAAATTTTAGAATTTAGAACCTAGAATTCTTAATATAGAATTTAGAATAAAAAATTTAGAATTTTGAACATAGAATTCAGAATTTTAGAATTTAGAATCCAGAATATAGAATTTAGAAATTTTTAATTTAGAATATAGAGTTCTGTATATAGTATTTAGAATTTTCTAATATAATTTAGGATTTCCGAGTTTATATCTAATATTTTCAATACTCGAATTTTAGAAAGAAATTTAGAATTTTATTTTAGAATTCGGAATCATTGTATTTAGAATGTATTTCTAAGCATTTTCCATTTTAGAATTTAGAATTTTAGACTAAAATGTAGAAATTGATCTATTTAGAATTCGATTATATTATTTATGCCTTTTTTTAAGTTTGGTCACACCCAACAGTGCTCAGGGGTAACTTCTGGCTTAGTACTCAGAAAGAGCTACTGCAGGAAAGGGGGTGGCGCTTATATGGGACACCAGGATTTGAAAAAAAACACCTTTGGTGCTTGATAGGCTGTTTGCAAGGCAAACACCGCTGTGCTTTCTCTCCGCTTCTATTTATGGATTTTTGAGTTTCCATTCTAATATGTAGGCAACATCTGTTAGCAGTGGCAAGGACATAGATGCGTACACTTGTGCAACCACAGTTCTCAAGTATCCAGTGTTTTCTGGCATATAAAACGACCCTTCCCCCAATGAAAATTTTACCAAATTCTGTAGTAATGTTCTGTACTGCTATATGGCATGCCAAAACTTGTTTTAGATTCAGAGACGTGTGATCTCACCCTCTTACTTTTAAGAAGTAAATACCTCTAAGAATTTTAGGAAGTGTCTCATGGGCTGAAGGGTCTTCTAATGAAGAAATATAGGAATTCTTGGAATATCGATTTTGGAATAATAATATACAGAAATTAGAATTCTGAATATAGAACTTAGAATTTTAAAATTTAGAATTTAGAATGCTGAATATAGAATTTAGAATAAAGAGTTTAGAATCTTCAATACTAAATTCATAATTTTAGAATTTGAATCCTGAATATAGAATTTAGTAATTTTTAATTTAGAATATAGAGTTCTGTACAGAGTATTTTGAAATTTCGAATACAGTATTTAGGTTTTCCGAGTTTTTATTAAAGTTTGAATAGTCGAATTTTATAAAGAAATTAAGAATTTTATTTTAGAATTTGGTATCATAGTATTTAGAATGTATTTTTAAGCATTTTCACATTTTAGAATTTTAGAGTTTTACACTAAAATGTAGAGATTTATCTATTTAGAAATCGATTATATTATTTATGACATTATTTTAATTTTTGGGCAGAACCAGCAGTGCTCAAGGGTAACTTCTGGCTTAGTAATCAGAAATAGCTTCTTGAAGTAAGGGGGGGGCATATATGGGACACCAGGATTTGAAACAGCCAACTTTTGTCCTGGATAGGCTATTTTCAATGCAGACACCACTGTGCTTTCTCTCCAGCTTCTATTTATGTATTTTGGGTTTCCTTTCTAATATGTGGCCACATCTGCTAGCACTGGCAAGGACACAGATGCCTACACTTGCGCCACCACAGTAATCAAGTATCCAGTTATTTCTGGCATATAATAGACCCTTCCCCCAATGAAAATTTTACTAAATTCTGCAGTAATGTTCTGTACTGCTATGTGACATGCCAAAACTTGTTCCAGATTCACGGACGAGAAATCTCACACTCTTACTTTTATTTATTTATTTTTATTTTTTTATTTTGGTTTATTTTTTGTCCCCAGATTCACAATACAGACCGGTCAAGGGTCTGGGTTGAGGTGTATATGGGGTGCATATCCTGTACCTCCTCTTTCTATACACTCATTGTAAGGAACACAGCCTGTGATAAGAATTTGGGAGGTCTTATTTTTTTCCTTTTCTTTTTTGTTTTTTTCTTTAACTTATTTTTTAAACATCCCCTTCACTAATGCAACTTTCCCGCCACCAGTGCCCCCCAAATCCCTCACTCCCAAACCACCCCACCTGTACTCCATACAGGCATTTCAGTTCCCTCATTCTGAGGAATGTTAAAAAATGACTTATATTTTCCTTAAAACCCATAGATGAGTGAGATTAATCTGCATCTATCTCACTCCCTCTGACTTATTTCACTCAGCATAATAGATTCCATGTACATCCATGTATATGAAAATTTCATGACTTCATCTCACCTGGCAGATGCATAATATTCCATTGTGTATATGTACCACAGTTTCTTTAGCCACTCGTCTGTTGAAGGGAATCTTGGTTGTTTCCAGAGCCTGGCTATTATAAATAGTGCTGCAATAAATATAGGTGTGAGGAAGGGATATTCTATTGTATTCTTGTTTTCTTAGGATATGTCCCTAGAAGTGGAATAGCTGGGTCGAATGGGAGTCAATTTCCAGATTTTGGAGGAATCTCCATATTGATTTCCACAGAGGTTGGACTAGACAGCATTCCCACCAGCAGTGGATAAGAGATCCTTTCTCTCCACATCCCCGCCAGCAATGATAATTCTCAGTCTTTGTGATGTGCGCCAACCTCCGTGGTGTGAAGTGGTCTCATCATTGTTTTGATTTGCATCTCCCTGATGATTAATGATGAGGAGCATTTTTTTATGTGCCTTTTAGCCATTTGTATTTCTTTTTTTAATCAAAGTGTCTGTTCATTTCTTTTCCCCATTTTTTGATGGGATTAGATGTTTTTTTCTTATATAGTTCTGTCAGTGCCCTGTATATTTTGGATATTAATCCCTTATCTGATGGGTGTTGAGTGAATAGTTTCTCCCACTCGGTGGGCAAATCTTGTATCCTAGGAACTATTTCTTTTGAGGTGCAGAAACTTCTCAATCTAATGTATTCCCATCTATTGTTCTCTGCTTCCACTTGTTTGGAAAGAGTAGTTTACTCCTCGAAGATGCCCTTTGTCTAGATGCCATGAACTGTTTTACCAACATGTTGTTCTATATACCTTATGGTATCAGGTCTGATATTGAGGTCTTTAAACCATTTGGATTTCACCTTCATACATGACGTTAACTGGATGTCTAATTTTCGCTTTTTTGCAAGTGGCTAACCAGTTCTGCCAGCACCACTTCTTGAAGAGGTTTTCCCTATTCCACTTAGGATTTCTTGCTCCTTTGTCAAAAGTTAGGTACTTGTATGTCTGGGGGACAATATCTGAGAATTCAAGCCTATTCCACACATCTGAAGGTCTGTCTTTATTCCAATACCATGCTGTTTTGATAATTATTGCTTTATAGTACAGTTTAAAGTTGGGGAAAGTAATGCCTCCCATTTTCCTATTCCCTAGTAGTGCTTTTGCTATTCTAGGGTGTTTATTGCTCCAGATGAACTTCATCAGTGTTTGATCCACTTCTTTGAAGAATGTCATGGGTATCTTTATAGGGATCGCATTAAATATGTATAATGCTTTGGGGATTATTGCCATTTTAATGATGTTAATCCTGCCAATCCATGAGCAGGGTATATGTTTCCATTTCCGTGTATCCTCCCTTATTTCCTGGAGCAGGGATTTATAATTTTCTTTGTATAGGTCCTTCATATTTTTGGTCAAGTTGACTCCAAGATATTTGATTTTGTGTGGTGCTATTATGAATGGGATTGTCTTCTTATCTTCCTTCTCTTCCTATCATTGTTAGTGTCTAAAAAGGCAATTGATTTCTTTGTGTTGATTTTATAGCCTGCCACCTTGCTATATGAATCTATTATTTCTAGAAGCTTTTTGGTAGACTCTTTAGTATTTTCTAGGTTGAGTATTATGTCATCTGCAAACAATGAGAGCTTAACTTCTTCCTTTCCTATCTGGATTTCCTTGATATCATTTACTTGCCTGATAGCTATAGCAACAAATTCCAATACTATGTTGAAGACGAGTGGTGAGAGCGGACACCCTTGTCTTGTACCAGAATTTAAAGGAAAGGCTTTTAATTTTTCTCCATTAAGGATAATATTTGTCATTGGCTTGTGGTAAATGGCTTCAACTAGATTGAGAAAGGCTCCTTCTATTCCCATCTTGTTTAGAGTTTTGATCAAGAATGTGTGTTGGACCTTATCAAATGCTTTCTCTGCATCTATTGATATGATTATGTGATTTTTATTTTTCTTCTTGTTGATGTTGTATATGATGTTGATAGATTTACGGATGTTAAACCAACCCTGCATTCCTGGAATGAATCCTACTTGATCGTAGTGTATAATCTTCTTGACGACACATTGGATCGTATTTGCCAGGATTTTGTTGAAAATCTTAGCATAGGCATTCTTCAGGGATATTGGTCTGTAATTTTCTTTTTTGGCAGCATCTCTATCTGGCTTTGTTATCATGATGATGTTATCTGCATAAAAGCTGTTTGGGAGTATTCCAGTTTTTTCAATTTCATGAAACACCCAGGTTAGGATTGGTAGTAGCTGCTCTGGAAAGATTTGAAAAAATTCATTTCGAAATCCATCTGGGCCTGGGCTTTTATTTTTAGGCAGATGTTTGAATACAGTTTCAATTTCCTCAGTGGTGATGGGGGCGTTTAGATAATCTACCTCCTCCTTATTTAAATGTGGAAGGTTATATGAGTCCAATAATTTTTCCATTTCTTCCAGGTTCTGATATTTATTAGCATAAAGTTTCTCAAAGTAGTTTCTGATTACCCTTTGGATCTCTGCAGTATCTATCGTGATCTCCCCCTTTTCATTTCTAATACGTGTTATCAGATTTCTCTCTCTCTTTATCTTTGTGATGTTTGCCAATGGTCTATCAATCTTGCTTATTTTTTCAAAGAACCAACTTCTGCTTTCGTTAATCTTTTGGATTGATTTTCGGTTTTCCACTTCATTGAGTTCTGCTTTCAGCTTTGTAATTTCCTACTGTCTCCCTATTTTTGGTTCCTTTTGTTGGTCATTTTCTAACTTTTTGAACTGTGTCATTAGGGTATTCAGGTAAGCCCCTTCTTCCTTCCTGATGTGTGCTTTTAGAGTTATAAATTTTCCTCTCAGGACCGCTTTTGCTCTGTCCCTTAGATTCTGGGTAGTGGTGTATTCATTATAATTTGTTTCCAGGAAAGTTTTGATTTCCTTTTTGTTTTGATCTCGGATCCACTAGCTATTCAGTAGCATGGTGTTTAATTTCTAGCTGATAATATTTTTCTTCTGTGTGGCTTTGTAGTTCACATCTAATTTCAGAGCCTTGTGGTCCCCAAAGATAGCTTGCAAGATTTCTATCTTTTTGATTTTATGGAGGTATGTTCTATGTCTCAGCATATAGTCTATCCTGGATAATGACCCATATACATTGGAGAAGAATATGTATCCAGTTGTTTTTGGATGAAGTTCCTATAAACATCTACTAATCCTCTTTCTTCCATTTCTCCTTTCAGGACCAGTATGTTTTTGTTGGGTTTCATTCTGGTTGACCTATCGAGTGTTGATAGTGCCGTGTTTATGTCTCCCATAATTATTGTGTTATCATTGATTTCTTCTTTAAAATTTGTTAGTATCTGAATTAGTTTATTTGCTGGTCTCTCATTGGTTGTATATATGATCAATAGTCTGATTTCTTCCTGTTGCACATATCCCTTAATTAAAACATAAAGACCATCTTTGTCTCTTACCACTTTTCTCAGTATAAAGTTGATGTCATCAGATATCAATATGGCCTCCCCAGCTTTTATGAAGGTATTGTTCGCTTCTATGACCTTCCTTCATCCCTTGATCCTGAGTCTATGTTTACTCTCTCTATTCAAATGGGTTTCCTGCAGGCAGCAGAATGTTGGTTTCAACTTTTGACCCACACTGCCACTCTGTGTCATTTAAGTGGTGAATTAAGTCCATTAGCATTGAGGGAGATGATTGTTATAGGGTTTGATGTCATCTTTGTAGATAACTTTCCTGTGTTTGTTGGTCTCTCCTGTCTTAGAGTCGACCAGTCAGTTTTTCCTTTAAGCTTGGCTTATCTTCTTTAGAGTTTTTAAGCTGTTGATTATCCATGAAGCTATGTATACTTCCTTCAAATCTTAATGTCTGTCAGGCTGGGTGCAATATTCTCTGTGAGGCATTCATTTCTTTCAGTCTTGTCACAATATCGCACCACTGTCTTCTGGCCTTGAGAGTTTCTTGTGACATGTCTGCTGTAAGTCTCAGGCATGCACCTTTGAATATAATATCCCTTTTTGATCTTGCTACATTCAGTATTCTATCTCTATCTGTAGGATTTGTCATTGTAACGATGATGTGTCTGGGGGTGTTTTTCTTTGGGTCTCTTTTGGCTGGTACTCTTCGGGCATGCAGGATTTGATTGCATGTAGTCATTAACTCTGGTATTGTCTCTTTGTTGATGTCTTTGATAGTTGATTCTTCGTGGTGATCTTCTACTTGGGTCTCTGGAACTCCAGTGATTCTTATGTTGTTTTTTGTTTTTTGATTTATCAAAGACTTCAATTTTTATTTGTTCACATTCCTTGAGTACTTTTTCCATTGCCCGAACGTTTGTCATAAGTTTCATTTCCTATTTCTTCTGCTGTGTTGAGTTTTATTGCTTCACATCTTCCAGTACTCCGATTCTCTCTTCAGCTGCTGATACCCTGGTATCGAGGGCATCCACTGAGGTTTTCAGTAAAGCTACCATGTTTTTCAGGCCGCTCTTTCAGTTTGGAGTTTTTTGAGTTCTGTCCTTGTATTCTGTTCTTATCGATCTATGCTTTCTCGAGTTTTTTGAGTTCTGTCTTTGTGTTCTGTTCTGATCGATCTATGCTTTCTTGGAGTTTTACAAACATTCCATATTTCTATTCTAAGTTCTTTATCTAAGAGATTAAACAGAGGGTTGTGATATTTAAGATCATCCAAACCATCATCCTCATTCTCGGTGCATAATATTTGCTACGAGCTTTCCGCTTTGTCACGCCAGTAGTGTGTTTCTTCCTGCGTGTTGTGATGGGGTTTATTGGTTTTGAAAGAGTGCGCAGCCATGAAGACAAGTGAAGCGGCTGCGCTTTTCTGGGGCTCAGAAAAGACAGCAGCACAGAAAGAGAGTCCCCTCAGTCCACAGTTCCCCCATTAGAGCGCAGTAGGGCAGAGTCTCCCATAGGAGGAGAAACCAGCTCTCCAATTGGGAATCACCTCAGCCAGCCAGTTCTTACTCACTGATTAGTCAGCTGGCAGCCCCAACTTGAGCGACCTCTGGATTTACTTCCCAGGGTTCTGGTTTTTGGGGAGAGCTCCAAGCATTCAGAAAAGATAGCAGCACAGAAAGAGAGTCCTCTTAGTCCACAATTCCCCCAGTAGAGCACAGTAGGGCAGAGTCTCCCATAGGAGGAGCAACCAACTCTCCAATTGGGTATCTCCTCAGCCAGCCAGTTCTTACTCACTTATTAGTCAGCTGGCAGCCCCAGCTTGCAGCGACCTCTGGATTCACTTCCCAGGGCTCTGGTCTTTAGGGAGAGATCCAAGATTTCAGAAAAGACAGCAGCATAGAAATAGAGTCCCCTCAGTCCACAGTTCCCCCAGTAGA
>PVKC010049753.1:0-10712 GCA_004027635.1 Crocidura indochinensis
ATCCTTGAATAAAGTTGCCTGAATATAATTAACATAGGAAGTGAATAATTTAATTAGAAAAGTCAAATAATTATTTATTCAAAGAAATAAATTTATAGCAATTACTTTTTGAACAGATAGTACACAATTATTAAACAGATAATTTTAAGGAACCCACAAGTCAGTAAAATATTTACAGGCATTCAAGGATTAACTTTCTCCTCTAGGAGATCTCTTAGAAATTCAGCATTAATTTATTTCTAAATACCAAAATAGAATTATTGTCTAATGTCAGAATCTCATTGAATAATCTCTTTGAAAAATTTATTTTATCTTATAATTGCTAGTCAAACATATTCTTAAATTAACAAATAATTTTCCTTTCCTTTTTATCACTCAATTATTAGAGTAACTTTGGTAAAATGTTATTTACCATCTTAAAAAGAAATTAAAAAAATGCTGCTAAAAGTTATTTTAATAAGAAATAAATATATATGAAGTTGGTTAATATTGCAAGAAACCCAAAGTTAAGTAAGGACACTTAGATGTAACTGTAAACCTTAATTATTATTTAATAATGCTAAGGAACACTATATAATTTCCTAAATTCCAATATGATATTCCAACCACTATTGAGATAACTATATTTAAATACAACTTGGTCAGCAGTAATTGCAATAAGCAAATATTTAGCGAGACTCTTGCCAAGTAGCTGATTAAGGTGTTAGAATCTGCTACTTTAAAAATGTAAATCATAAATGAATAATATATAACAGAAGTTATATATTATTGTTTTTAAGAAAGAAGTTCCTAAACTCATTTATTGTATGCACACACTCCAAAGTTTCTTCAGAGATTTTGCAACTCTCCATAAGTGGCTTTATTAAGAAAAGCATTTCTCCAGATTTTTCATTCTCTCCTTTTTGAAAATGCAACTATCTCAAATGATAGATAACACTTCAATATAAGAATGTTATTATATACAATATTAAGGATAAGAAGTTTAAATTAGGGCCCAGGAGATAGCACGGAGGTATGGCGTTTGCAAAAGGTCATCGGTTCGAATCCTGGTGCCCCCATATTGTCCCCCGTGCCTGCCAAGAGCAATTTCTGAGCATGGAGCCAGGAGTAACCCCTGAGCACTGCCGGGTGTGACCAAAAAAACCAAAAAAAAAAAATAGTTTAAATTAAAAAGTCAGTATATTTTTTTGTTTGTTTGTTTGTATGGTTTGGGTGACTCCCGGCAATGCTCTGGGCTTACTCCTGTCTCTACATTCAAGAGACACTCCGGAGGTTGTTCAAGAGACCATATAGGATTCCAAGGATCAAAACCAAGTCAGCACATAGGAGAAAGCACTAACTTGTTGTACTTTCTCTCAAGTACCTTAGAAGTTAGTATTGTAATGGAAATGTTCAATGTCATAATCACACTTGACATTATGTTATTATGGTAAGAAAATGAGCTTTGAAATCAGGAAACTGAATTTGTTCTTTACCATTTACTAGGTGACTTCAACTGGGTCTTTAGCCCATCTAAATATGTTTCCTGTTATATTCAGAGAATAATTCCAGTTATCTTAGAGGTCATTGAAAAAATAATAAAATAATAAAATTCCATGCAACTTACTGACTACAGTGTTTGCATTAAGTGTTTATATCTGTGTGGTTTACAATCACAATGCTATTTTTCATATAGCATTATTTTATGACAATATAATGTGGCTGCTATCAGTCTTAGAGCTTTTTCCATTTTTCTGTTTTATAAGGACAAAAAATTAGAGACATATTTCTCTCTAACCTTAACTCCCTTGAGAGAAACAAAATTATGCCCCTGGGCTTGCACAGGTAAGCAAGTTCTCACATCTCTGTCTAATTAGGAAGGGGTGCTGATTTGCGGTTTTCATTAAGAACCCTAGGTGGTAGGCCTATATATAGGTGTATGCTTCACTTTTTTTTTTTTTTTGTGACAATCTTGCCCTGGAGGTCTAGAAATACAAAATGATGCTTAACTTTTTATTTGTGAAAGCAGAAATTTATACAACTTATTAGTAATGCAAGATAATTTAAAAATCATTGTTTTCGCAATGAAGACTAATACATTTAAGTGATAGTAGAGTACCTGACAAGGTGTGAAACCCACAGTTAAATTTCCAATGCCACATGGTAGATACTATTCAAGAGAATACTATTGTCCCAAAACACAGCCAGAAACAATCCCGGATTACTCTCAACACAAAAAACTCTTGCAGTCAAAGTGTGAAATCGTAGGTTGTTTTCCACAGTTCCCAGAGAGGGAGAGGGATTCCCATGTCCCCAGTCCGGATAGGACAAGAGATACAGGTCTAGCAACAATTCCGACTCAGAAAATAATCCACACACTTTTTGGAAGGAAAAGAAGGCCAAAAACTTACACTGCATACTGTTCACCCACAAGCCAGTAGCTCCACCACGTTGAACCATAAACCAAGATGGCAACTTCCCTCTAAGTCTCCAAAGCATCGTTTATTGGGAAAAATAAAGGCCACCCCCAAGGAGAGAAGAAAAGCCAAATGAGAAAGTAATGAGGAAACATCTTTTTAAGATGCAAATCAAAGGAACCAATCAAGAGACATCTAATTAGAAGGCAATATGGAGACCAATTTAAAGGCCTCTTATTACAGTGAAAGAGAAACTGGCTAGTGCCTACAGTCAAAACAAACAAACAAAAAAAAAAAGCTACTAACAGGACCAGACCAATAGCACAGAAGTTAGAGAGTTTGCCTTAAATCCAGCCCACTTGCGTGTGATCCCCATCACGTCATATGGTTCATTAAGCCTACCAGAAGTAATTTCTGAACTCAGAGACAGACGTACCCCACAAAAAAAATAGCCATTCATTCCTAATGAGAATAACTTGATAGTTACAGGCAAATAAATTAAGTCGTTCTGTCTTTCAGAAAAATGAAAGAATAAGAGAAAAAATGAGTAAAGAAGGGAGGACAGAAAATAATCATAATCATAATCATATTAATAATAATGAGTAAGAAGGAAGGTAGGAAGGAAAGAACAGAAAGAAACTAAGATGAAAGATAAAAAGGAGAGAAAGAGAAAAGAAAAAAAAACAAAAGAAAGGCAGAGGAAAGGAAGGTTGAAAGAAGTAAACAAATGAAAATAGAAGAAATGAAAGAATGTTATTCAAACTAAAAGAGGATCTTATATTGAAAAAGAGGTTCAATTTAATTGGAAAAATAATTTGTGCTGCTACTTCATTTTAGCTACACTACTCACAAACAAGACTGTTTTTAAATAATTACTGACTAAGTTGAAATATAACTACATTAAATTACATTGATCATAAGGATAACTCAGATTATTTTTCCATTAGATTTCCCACAAGAGGCAGTTAACTTCAGGCATGGCTCTAGTAATAGTCAAGCTCTGGAAATAGTAAATAGGAAAAATATTAGAAATCAAGAGTGATTGGGCTGCTCTGGCAAATAGATTCTAGCCACTGAAGAGGCCTTTCAAAGTTTACCTCTGACATCCAAATTCAGGGTGGTAAGTTGGTAGTCTGAGTAATATTACATATATATTGATTGCCAGACCTTTGGAAGAACTCTTAGCATTTTAATATGAAAACATCAGGTGGTTCTTAAATATATTCAATTGAACCAAAGTCATTGGATATCTTTTCCTTAGTCAGAATCCAAAGGAGTCACACAACAAGGTGAATAAATATTAAATAAATTAAATAAAATATCTGATATGTGACTACTGACCTGGAGGGGATACCTCTAAGAATAAAAACTTTATTAGGCCAACATTGATACAAAAAGAAAAGAAACACTAAAATAACTGAAACCCTTTTCTTATATGGTTGTTTTTCTTCAAAAAGCTCACACACCAAAAGAAAAGAGTTTATATATATACTGGGCCATTTTAATTCTTATTAAATAAAAATGTGTTTATTTGCTTTTGTTGTTGCTGAATGTTTTGAGTGGAGGAGCAAGGTGAGTTAAATATATCAGTGTCTGGGGTTATTCTTTGCTCTGTGTTCTGAAGTGTGTTCTGTGTTCTGGTGGCACTCAGAGGATCATACCTAGTAATGTGCAATCCTTGGGATTGAGGATTGTGTGACAAAAAAGCCCTATTCAATTGCAGGTGGCCTAACTCCTGTTGATCTATAACTCCTGTTATCTCTTCTAACCCTAAGGATTATTTCCTTGAAGCCAGAGGAATAGTACAATGAATAGTGCACTTACCTTGTATGCAGCTGACCCAAATTCAATCCCCAGCACTGCATTTGGTCCCTAGAACACCACCAGTAGTGATCCCTGAGTATAGAACCAATGGGTGTGCCCCTGCCAAAAAAACAAATAAAAACATGATAATTTTCCTTATTTAATTATAGTATTTTTAAAGTTCATTATTTATTTTTATATTAATGTATATCAGATTATGATTTTTAGTATCCAGTATGAGATTAGTATATGTGTATGGTTTATATTTTTCTAAGATGGGTCTTTATTTATGTTTATTCATTGTTTGTTGAAATGAATGTTTCTTAGTAATCTTAAAATATTTGCATATATCAGTTGATTATTTTGTTAGTTTTGAGATCATACCTGCTCAGGGGTTACCTCTGGCTCTGCCTTAAGGAATAACTCCTGGCTGTGCTTGAGGGACCATCCGGGGTGTATTTGCGATGCAATATCCTAACAGGCTGTATTATCTCTCCAGCACCTCAATTAAACTTTTAAGAGTTTATTTATTGCTGTGATTTTTCTATTAGTTCTACTTCTCTATTTGTCTAACCTTATGCCAATATATCATCTCTTTTTAGTAAACTAAAACAATTTATGTCAAATCTGAAAAATTATTGTTATTTTCAATATATATATTCTTCTCTTAATCTTGTAAGTTTCCATGTGAAGTTTATAATAATTATACTAATATGCTTTTAAAGTATTCTGAAAATTTGAGAAAGTAATTTGACTTTACTAATCAATCCACAAGATAATAATATAAATCCCTCAAGACTGTGACAAGGTACATTTCTCCATTATAAATTTGAAATCTGCTGTACTTTTTTTGTCTAGAGGTATTATATGCAATGATTTTACTTTAAAGCAAGAAATGAAAGAAAACATATGTGTATATATCTATAAATATATATATATCTTTATATATTCTCCAACATTCAATATACATTCTTCTCTAAAGCACATATGACATGACATTCTGTAAACTAGACAACATATGGGGACACAAAACATACATTCACAAAGATGGATAGAGATTAGAAATCATGCCAACTATTTTCTCAGACTATCTACAATTATGCCTCAGAAAATCAACTTAACTAAACAGGTGAAGGATTTATACAAAGAAAACTATAATATAATACTTCAAAAAATTAAAGAGGATACAAAAAAGTGGAAGCACATACCCTGCTCATATTTTAGGAAGATTAAAATCATTAAATAGCAATACGCCTTGAACCATTGTGCAGATTAAATGCACTCCCTATAAAGATAGCCATGACATTTTTCAAAGAAACATATCAAACACTTCTGAAATTTATATGGAACAAAAATCATGCTCCTGAATAGATAAAGTAATTCTTGGGGAAAGGATTGTGTGAGGCACCACTTTCCTTGCTGCCCAATTGTATCACAGTGCAGTAGTAATTGAAACAGTCTGGTACTGGAAAAAAGACAGACATTCAGATCATTAAATATAGTTGAATTTCCTAAAAGAGACGTTCAGTTATATCATCAGCTAATCTCCAAAAAGGATCAAAAATATGAAGTGAAGCTAGAAAGAATCTTTGACAAGTGGAGCTGGGAAAATTAGCCACACACGAAAGAAAAATTAAGACAGACTTCTTTTTTAATGCCACAAACATAAATAAAATCAAAATGGATAAAATACCACAATATTAGGCTTGTGTTCATCTAAGGTACATAGTGGGAAATGTACAAATAAAGCTCCATAGCATTAAAGTAAAGGCATGTTTCAAGCATGAAACACAATTGACCAAGCAAGTGGGAGCAAAAATAAATCCTCTGCACTTCAGAAAAAATGATGACCAGAAAAAAACGACTACTCATAGAATGGGATGAATTATTTACACAACACTCATCTGAGAGGGGTTAATAGTCAAGTTATATAAGCCTGTGGTGCAATTTAACAAGAAAAAAAAAAAAAACTATTCCATAAAATAATAGGGAGATTAAATGAATCAAAAGTTTCTCAAAAAAGAAATGCAAATGGTCAAAAGTCACATAGAAAAATGTTCCACATCATTATATGTCGCATCACAGACTGGCACACATCAAAAAGAACAAACAACCATTGCTGGCACAAACCCGAGGAGAACAATCGCTGCTGCTAGGAATGTAAACTGACCAGCTTTTTAGGAAAACAATATGAACATTGCCCCAAAAAAGTAGAATTTGAGCTCCAATTTGACCCAGAAATACTGCTCCTGGGAATATATCCTTGGACTCTAAAAACATAATACACAGGAACAATTTGCACTGCTGTTTGTTAAGTTACAACTTATTTTACCTAAAACAAAGATCATGCCTGATTTCTTTGTATGTTTGTTTACAACTTGGATTTACCCCAAAGCAGAGCTTGTCTTACTTGTAAACCTGGGTGGGACTGGCCCAAAATAGCCTGAGTTATCTGTCCCTACTTCCTAATCCAGCACTGCCGGGTGTGACCCAAAAACAAAAACAAAAAAGTAAAATAAAAACAACAACAACAACAACAAAAAAGCAATTCTGGGAGGCAGTGTGGTGGAGATACTACATATGACTGTCAGACTATACGTTTCACCTCAGCCTGGTTTGTATTATTTCATGTAAGACCCTCATTCAGACTCATTCACCTGAGCTTGGCAATACTGTTCGTGGGGATGATTTTACATATGTTAATTGAAGCAATATTTACAATAGGTAGAAACTGGAAACAACCCAAGTGCCAATAGAGCAAGTGAATGAAGAAACGATGGTAAATCTATACAGTTTTAAGAAAATTTAAGTCATATACTTTGCTTATAGATGGATGAACATGGATAGTATCATGTTAAGGGAAATGAGTCAGAGGGAGAGGAACATAGGAATGATTGCATTCATTTTTCAGGGCATAAAAAAAACACATATTATGACACTAACACACAAAGACAAGGACCTGGAGGATTATTCAATAATGGGAATCTTGCCATAAAGTAGGGATAAAAGGTATTGCAATCAGAATAGAGAAGAGACTTCTATGACAGTGATAGTTGGCATTCTTCATTCTTGTTAAGAACCAGGTACTGAAAAGTGGTAAAGTGATGAAGAACAGAGTCATGATAGCCTCTCAGTCAGAATATTGCAAACTAAAGTGCCTAAGAGGAAAAAATGAGGAAAAAAGAAAAGTGTCTACCAATCAGCCACGAAGGAGTGAAAGGCACAGGACAGAAGGGTGATAGAGGACATCGTGAGAAGCTCTACTCTGGGGAATAGACTCTGGGGTATTAGAACTTTGCATGTTTCAAACTTAACCATGAAAAACTTTCTGTCTATATCATCATGATTCAATTAAGGAAAAATAATTTCAAGAAAACAGAAAAGGGGCTTTTATTTTATAATGTGGACAGGTCATTCAAGTTATTTTGATATATAAATTAATTGAAATTGCTGCTTAATAAAGAAGACTTTCTCTTGTTTATTTATTAACTTCAGTGTCACAGTGTCACCTTTTGGAGCATTATTTTTGGTGTTTATACATAACTGTACAAATACGGAATATGTGTAGTCTTTCTATCACAAATACAACCAATGAGAACTTTCCTATTTGTTTATTCCTATTTATTTTTCTGACTTATTTTCTACTTAATTGCTTTATTAATGTTTTCAGGATACTTTTACTATGTTTGTTTAGCTTTTCTTTATATATATTTTGTAGTTGATTTACAAATTGAGTAATGATGTAAAGCTTGGAAAAAAGAAGAACTGTTGAAAAAGAGAGTAATTGCTCTTTTTTTATTCAGCATTCAATGTTTGATTTTATGTCATTAATGAGTAACTGTACTACGTCTTATATATACTTAGTCCCCTGCCTTTCATTTTGCCCCCTTACAACCTCCTGGTGGTACTATGTGTAATTCTACCTTTTACAGCACAAGCTGTACCCTGTTAGATTTCAATAAATGTGTTCTGGTAATAACTTTCAGTTTGCAAAAGCAAAACAAAATATAGAGTATTTAGGCATGGTTTTATGTTATGACTCTGTGAAAGAAAGAGAAATCATTCCGGTGCTAATAAAATTTGCATATATATAAAGCAGAAAATCACAAGCTTTAACATAAACGCCAGAGAAAAAGCAAATGCAGCTGGCTCAGTTTTGACACTGGTGTCCACCTGGTTGATAAACACTGTCCTAAGCACAGCTGCTAGTCCAACAGTTTCCATTTCTTTTTCAACTATAATTTGAAGAAGGTAAGAGACAACATGGACAATGGACTTGCTTTTGATTATAATTGTTTGCTTGCAGTAAAAGAAAGCTACTTCTTTCTTAGGTTCCTTGTTTTAGTTTTTCTTCAGATTTTTGGTATTACGGTTTATATTCTATCTAAATTTAATTATAAAATTTGATGCCTAAAATCCTATATTTTTCCTGGAGTTCAATTGCTATTTTTGACTTTAGGGCAAATGTTTTTTAATATAGCATAAAGTAATTCTTTGAACAAAATATTAGTGGTGGCATTTTCTTAGATTTAAAATGCTATATTTTATGAACAAATATTTTAATATTTAGCAAACATTTTAGATCTTGTGGCAAGTGATCATGCAATTCTATCTGATACTATGCTTTCTTGATCTGCATTTAAACTACTATTATTGATAATAAAATCTTAATTTGGGTAGAAGTACATATATACAACTATAGCAAATGCATATGTTTACTGTTATTACTCAGAAATTCTGATAAATCCTATGGTAAAAGCATCACAAATATGATGTGATTTTATTTTGATAATTTGAATCACACCCGACTGTGCTCAGAGTTTACTCTTGATCTGCACTTAGGAATCACTTTTGGCAGGTCTCAAAGACCATTGGGGTGCCAGCAATAAGACCTGGGTCAAATACGTTCAAGACAAGCTTCCTACAAGCTTTATAATTGGTCTAGTCCCTAGACAGAAAAATTTTTATTGGTCTTATATTTGTTAGTTATAAAATAAATATAGTTCTAAATAATTTTGAAAGTTAAACAAAAAATATTCTCCTTTCAAAAGTAAAAGTATCCTGGTAATCTCACTTACCATGAAGTCTAAAATAGAAATTTATTCATTGTCTGCTGCTGATAAATTTAGTGCATATTTATAAATGTCTTTTTAGTTATTTGTTCACAACAAATGTAGAGTAATTTAGTAACTAAATGTGAAAATGAAAGAAATCTGATAAAGTCATACTTGTGTTTTCTGGGGTAAGTGAGGATTGCTTTAGGACAGTGGTCGGCAACCGTTTTATTCAACTGAGCCAAATCTCGCCAAAACCACGATTGAAATGTATTTTGAGAGTCACATTTTTGTTTGTTTGTTTGTTTGTTTTTGGCAGTGCTCAGGGGCTACTCCAGGCTCTATGCTCAGAAATCACTCCTGGCAGGCTCAGGGGACCATATTGGATGCTGGGATTCGAACCACTGACCTTCTGCATGAGAGGCAAATGCCTTACCTCCATGCTATCTCTCCGGCCCCGAGAGCCACATTTTTAAAACTGAAAATACATAAGATGGTACACTGTTTTTAGTTTCAATAAATTTTTATTGAGAATATTCTGCATGCAAGTATCCACATAGGTCGGGAGGATACAAATAAAACAACTAATAAAACAAAAACTTTAGAATGATATTATTTATCGATAACATTAAATTCCATAAAATTTGCCTTACAATTTAGAGAAAATTACATCATGACAATGACTGACAAAGTCACAAGCACTAATGTGAACATTGGCCTTGCATTTCCTTGGAAAGTTTGAGTAAGTCAGGTTTGTATGTTGTTGTTTTTAATTTTAGGCACGATTCCAGGTTCTCATCGATGAGACAATTTCTCAATTTACTCTTGATAAGATTCATGCTAGAAAATGATTGTTCGCATAAATATGTAGACCTGAACAAGGAAAGAACAGCAAACGCTAGTTTTTTTAGTTGATTATATGAGTCAGGAATACTATTCCAGGTGTTAAAAATCAACATATCTACCTTCTCCAGGTCTTTCAAAGCAGACCACTTGTGCCGTGAACTAAGTTCACATTTGTGTTTCTCCAAATTAGCACAAAGATGTTCAAATTTCAAGCTCCACAGTTCTTTGTTTTTTTTTTTAAATCCAGAAATTGCATTTCAAAGTTGCCAATGTCAATATTAAAGGGAGAAAAATTTAATTCCATTACAGTGGCATCCAGAGGTTCTTTAACAAAGGCCAGCGTCACTTTGCTGTTTCTGAAATCCTGAAACCTCTTGAGAAAAGCTTCCCTCATATTTAAAAGTGCTGTTTTAAAATAGGTAATGTTAATATCAGAATTATTTTCATGGCAATGTTTCAACAGGCTTGGAAGGTGAATCAAAGTTTCTCTATCAAAATCTTGAACAAAAACAGATCATTTGTTTTCAAATGAAATAACTTCTTCTAACAGCGAAACATTGTGTTTCCTTTCCCCTGTAGTTTATGATTAAGCTGATTAGATGTAAAGTAACAT
>PVKC010049754.1:0-10661 GCA_004027635.1 Crocidura indochinensis
GGGAAGCCCTGGAGATCGGGAGCAAGGCGGCTGAGTGAGGAGCCATCCCAGAATAGTCCAGGAAATGGCTAGATGAAAATAATAGGACCCAACTGGAAAATGTTTTGAGGAACAGTAAGAAGGTACAACAGACAGCACAGGGATTAAGGGCATTTACCTTGCAATTGGCGGGCTTGGACTCTCTTCTGAAGTATTCATAGCTATGATTGCTGCCTGGGCACAATTGTTGAGATTTGATACAGTCATGGGAAGCACATGCAGCCTAATGATACAGAAAAGTAACAAATAAAAAAAGGAATACCAGCAAATTACACTGATAAGAGCAAATTTGGGGGAAATTGTGGACCACAGTAACTATGAACTAGAGTAACTAGAGTGAATGCCTCTTGTGTGAGGCCTAGTATTTTATCTCTGACCTCATGAATGCACTCATACTTGTATATACATTCAAAAATGATTTTGAGAAACATAGTTTGAGAAAATGACAGGATGTCAATCTTCTGTTTTTGGACAGCAGTAAATTGCCACTTTGGGGCAAAAGGAATGAATCTATGGGGAACAAAATATTAGAGGTCCCCATTAGATGTCTTCCAGGGAGAACTAGGAGGGAAGAGAAGGAAGGATTCTCCAACCTCATCAATGACTCAGAGAACTTACCCATGAGGGAGGCAGGAGAAGATGCCAGTCACCATCTGTCAGAGGACACGAGTGTGGCAGAGGGGAGGCAGAACCTCTCATGCTCAGGTTCTGTCTCACACACTGGGCAGAGACCATGGACAGGATAAAAGGGCTTGTGCCCAGAAACTCCCCATCCAGTCCTCTCCTGAGGTGCCAGCAGAACTGCCTACTTGTGCCTGGTGAGTGATCTGGGATCTGGAGCAGCACTTCCACAGGTGGGGCTGTCAGCAGATTAGGGTGTAGGTGGAGCTGGGTGGAGGAACATGAGGATGAGGGCCAGTGTACTGAGTTGTCTGGCATTGATTGGGGGACACCAGATGAAGAGTTAGCTGGGACTGTCTGTATTCTAGAGAGAAATCTTGCCACAGAGGGTGTGGTGTTGGTTCACTAGAGCAGAATGCTTCCTATTGAATTTTCTGGAAGGAGCTCACAAAGGAAATACAGACCTTTCTTTGCCTGCAGCCTAAGAGCAGGACATGGATAGTCTTTGATTTTGGGGCTTCTGAAATGTCCATATTCTTGGGATGAGTAATCTCTACATTGACAGAACAAGGTGAAACCCAGAAGCAATTCCCACCCATCAGCTGAGATTAAAGGGAACTTTGTCTGAGTCAAGTGCCCAATTTTACACTCAAGTTCTGAAATATTGGGAGATTCAATAGGTTCTTTTCTTAGTGAGTTTATTGGAACTGATATTTGTGCAATACAGTTGGAATTTGTACTCTTTGTTTGCTTACAAGACATTCCCTATTTCCAATTAAGAATTTCTTCTTGAAAACAAACAAGCAAGCAATCCTGGGGATTGCTTTTAGATGAAAAAAAAAAAAACAAGCACTGGCTTCTTACAGTGAACAATCAGACTCTTGGCAAGCAATCGGTTGCTTAACTACTACAGTGATTAGTTTTTAATTGCTAGAGTAGCTGCACAGAGCTCTGGTTCACCTATTTGAAAATTTCCGTAGTCTTAGAATCTAGACAGATTTTATGCTAGAGTTTTTTTCTTAGTTTACTACTTCGATAATAGATGTTCTATAATAAAGAACATACTGAGTTTGCCAGGAGCAGAAGTAAGATACAGAATCTACTAAAAGTGGCAAAACTGAAGGGATTCTGTTTCAATGGCTCTCAGTTATGCTGAAGTCTAGAAATGGGCAGGGGCTTGCACGTGATGGTCTCACTCACTGTTTGCTTTTCCTCAGCTCCTGACCACCACAGACCAGCAGCATGTCCTGCCAGCAGAGCCAGCAGCAGTGCCAGCCCCCTCCCAAGTGTGCCCCAAAGTGCCCTCCCAAGTGCCAGACCCCCAAATGCCCTCCCAAGTGTCCCCCCAAATGTCCTCCTGTGTCCTCCTGCTGCAGCTCTGGGGGTGGAGGTTGTTGTAGCTCTGGGGGTGGGGGCTGCTGCAGTTCTGGGGGTGGGGGCTGCTGCCTGAGCCACCACAGACGCCGAAGATCATCCAGTCGCTGCAAGCCCTCCGGGGGCTCCAGCTGTTGTGGTGGAGGCTCTAGTTGTGGAGGTGGCTCCAGCTGCTGTGGAGGGAGCAGCAGTCAGTCCTCTGGAGGGTGCTGCTAGTGTCACCCTGAGCCAAGAAGAACAATTCAGAGGTCCTAGAGCTCAGTGACACCATCCCTGGACCTTCCTGTGTTCCTGCTCCAGTTACCCGAAGAGAAAAGACTGTCCTGACCTTGGGTTGGAGAATTGCCTTCCTGTTCTTCTTCTGCCATCTGCTTCCATTTCTTCCTGCCATGAACACAGGCCACAATCCCTACATCATTCTCAGAGATATCTCTCTGCTCTTGTTCTCGAAGCAATAAACATTGTGCTCACTCTCTTTTGTGTATGCTTTGGTATTTCTGAATGTGTTGCTTAGATGCCCAAAGTCTTAGCTCTTTCTCTAGTCATGTGTACTTCAAAGTAAGTTTGTTCTATATGTTCTTGGATGACAAAACAGTGAAGGTCACCTCAGCAATTTTATGGAGATACAAATGTGAAAAAGGTTTTGTTGACACAAAAAATCTAAGTCCTTTTCCATTTCAGATACTCTGCTTAATGAAGATATAGAAGTCACATTTTAAGATTGACATTCATAACTGTTATGTTTCTTTTTCATTTGTAGACTATAGATAAAATAAGCAATGCTTATTTTATGCTTGTACTAGCCCACAATTTTTTTTTTTTTTTTGGTTTTTGGGTCACACCCAGCAGTGCTCAGGGGTTACTCCTGACTCTAGGCTCAGAAATTGCTCCTGTCAGGCTCAGAGGACCATATATGGGATGCCAGGATTCAAGCCACCGTCCTTCTGCATGCAAGGCAAACACCTTACCTCCATGCTATCTCTCTGGCTCCCCACAATATTTTTTTAACAAGTATCCTTTTTGTTTTTGTTTTTTTTTTGGATCCACATTTGGCAGTGTTTCTGTTTCTTTACTTGGTGATCTACTCTGTCTGGGCTCTTGGAAACCTTTTGAGATGTCAGATTTTAGAATTTCCTATAAAAAAGGGAATAGAGAAAACTGCCACTACAAAAGAAGATAGACAACAAGAATTATACATATTAAGGAAATACATCTAAATAAATATTCGAAGGATATATACATGTCCCCTTCAAGTCTTTTTAAATGGTCTGGGTTTGGGGGATAATATCTAGAGCACAGCTTCAGCCAGCGAACTGGTCTGGTGGAATCTGAAAAATTATTCCCAGCAGTCACATATCAGAAAACCTTCTTGGACTCAGGCTTAGCAGAAACCAAATCTGGTAGCAAGTCTGCTCAATTTTTATCCTTTAGTACAATGATGACATACATTTAACCAGTTTTAAACTTTGCTCAACAGTCAAGAACCTCTCTTGGCATGTCAAGATCAACTTTATTGTCAGGGTAGATTGATTCTTCTGCTCTTTTATTTTCATTGAATATGTGAAGAAATTTATTCTATTCAGAACTACAATTGACAAAATTTCACTTTATGGCATGTTTGTGTTTCATTATGCCCACAAAAGACATGTTTTCATCAAAGTAACTATCTCTGTCATTGTATGTCAGAAGAGCCAAAATATTAATATAAGTATAAATCTTTAAGTTAATTATTTCACAATATTTCAATATCTAGACCTCACATTGTTTGATTTATTGCACAGATGTTCTACTTTTTTGTTCTTGAGGAAGTATTATACTATGATCTAAAATGATAGCACCAATCGTGAATCTCTAAGTAGTATTCTTCAGACCTTGCCAATGTTCATTGTTACTAGACTTTGTTTTAGTTTTTGATACACATACATGGTGCACAATGTTTTATATCCTGTCTTTGCATCAGGCTTCACTTCTGCGGAGCTCAGAGGACTACATGAGAGCATATGAATCACAAGTGAATCAGCTGAATACAAGGGAAATACGTAATTATTCTATATCCAATTTGTTATACTATGTCACAGGCCACATGATACTAACTTTATGGTAAAAGATATTATTATGGATGAAAGATGATATCCCAGCATGGTCTTGATTTGATGTTAAAAGATGAAATGGGGAATAAATTATTATAGAAGAGGAGACTGGAGTGGTATCATCTGTGAAATAAAGTGAGTTTGTATTTTCTGCATTTGAGAGAGCTGCACATTGCAATGATGAGACACAATGTGGGACAAGAGAGACTGAGCCCTCCCTGGAATAAATTAGACAAGGAAAGGAACGTGAAGTGAAGCAGAAGCTGAAAGATGGTGATTTTTTTCTAGTCACATATATAATTAAATTTCTTTATAAATTCTCTATAAATATTAACTCCTATTCCTTTAATTCCTTAATTTAGTAATGGATATAGTAAAAGTATCTTGAATCCTACAAAGAAAAGTGTATTTCTCGGGGCCCAGGAGATAGCATGGAGGTAAGGCGTTTGCCTTTCATGCAAAAGGTCATCGGTTCGAATCCCAGTGCCCCATATGGTCCCCTGTGCCTGCCAGGAGCAATTTCTGAGCATGGAGCCAGGAGTAACTCCTGAGCACTGCCGGGTGTGACCCAAAAACCAAAAAAAAAAAAAAAAGAAAAGTGTATTTCTCTATTTCAGGCAATTTAAACTGGAGGGTTATAATATATTAACAATTAATTATTTATTAATATCAAGGATATTATCTACATTTGGGACAATAATAAGTCTGAAAAAGCACCCCATCATAGTATTTGAAAATGATAAAGATTTAGTGTGATAGATAAGATGAAGGAAAATATTGAGGTATTTCCTATGCTCTCAATAGATGCTAATAATAATTAATGATAGTAATTATGATTGATATCAATAATTTATATAAATATTAATTAACCATAATAATTAATGATACAAAGGTCACCTTGCGCTCTGTAAATCTTACCAGTATGTGATTGTGGGTTTCCACACAGGTGTGTATATTATATGAGTTTTTGTATTTGACTTAGAGATAACTCACTATGAAGGAGTCAGAATACACAACTATGTACCATACATGCACACAAAGGCACATATAAAACCTTCCATGTTTCATTTGAAAGCAGGTGTTACAGCCCCAAATTGCACCACCACCATTCACTCCCTGTATTTTCCAAGTGGGGCTTCAATTTCTCATTGAACCCTTTCTTCATCTCATGGTTTTCATTCCTGACACTCAAGAGCAATTGGTTCAGTTTACCAGGGATGTCGAGCCTTGTCTTGATGTGGGTCCTCATCATGTGCCATGCTCTATAGGTTAAAATTTGGATATGTGCTACCTAAATTTTTGTTACACACTTAATAGATATTAAACAAATATACACACTTAATAGCTATTAATAGATATTAAACAAAAACAGCTTATTTTCTTATTTGGTCTTCCCCTAAAACAGGTGTTAGCCATGTATTCTACAAACAAATCCTGTGTTAATTGTTGCTGTGATATTTGTCAGCAGTCCTTTCTCTTGATTGTGCTCAAAACAAACCCAAGACTCTCCAGGAATGTTTTGCATGGATCTTTTGTTTTTAGGTCCCTCATGGCTACCTGGCACATGGTCCCCTCTTAACATGCTTAGTCCCATCATTAACTTTAGAAGTTACTTTACTCTGTATGGGTCCTAAGTGTCATCACCAAAATTCTCACTCTGTTAGATTGCCCTGAATGTGCAATCTAAACCTTATCATCCTGCAGAAATCTGCCACTCACTGGTCTGGGCATGACTCACCTTGCTTCCATGGGTGTCTTGAAGGAGAGTGTAGCTATTAAATACTTGACCCACACAGTCAATTCTGACTCAGAGGCTTAGTTCATCCATCCCAAAGCTGAGGAGATGCAGAAGTTATTCTCTCCATGCCTCTGCCTCACATAGAAGTACGATCTGAATCTTTAATTGGTCAGAATTGGGCATGTCCTACGGCATCACTCTGACATGGCATCCTGAATAGTGTGCTATCGTACAAGTCATAGGTCCATTTTAATATAAAAATATGCACCAGAAAAGCACCAATGGTGTGAAGTTCTTAGTTTTTTGTAACAACACAGGAGAGGGATATGATCATACTCTTAACTTAGACTCAGAGATTCCCAGAGCCAGCCTAGAATCACATGAATGCTTAATTTGTTTCTTCTCTTACAAGTTTCAAAGTAAATGTTGAAACCACTACTGAGTATTTTTCTAAATCAGTCCAATGTTCCCCTAATGATTTATCTATAAGGAGTATGAAAGATACTTTAAGCATGGTAAAATGTTGACAAATAATAAGATAGTTTGAAAATATTTGTGCTATGATAAGGATCATATAAAAAGAAAGATCATAATATAAAGACAATGAAATATAAATCAAAACAGTGTAATTTTAACAACAAATAGTTATATATATTCATGACAAATAAACCTATTATCAGATAGTCAAAAACATGAACAACAAGCTTAGAAAGAAAAATAAAACAAATTATTTAATTTATTTTTTATCATATTTGTGTGTGAAAACTTACTACATATAAAACAGGAATAAAATTTGGGGACTGAAGTAATCATATTTGTTTCTGTATATATAATTTTGTATTTATTAGATTTCTATAGACTGACTTTGGATACTAAGTAAACTATAAAACAGTTGGGTAGAGGTTTTTAAAATGGGATTTGTAGACACAGATACTTAAGACATCTACACACTTGTTTTCCTATCAGCACCATTCAAAAAATCAGAAATATAAAATTGATAATAATCATGCCAACAAATGACTGGATAAGCAAGTTAATATATGTGTGTACTTTGCAGAATACTTCTATATCTTTAAAAAGGTGAATTTATCCCTTTTAAACAAAATGAATGAACTTATAGTAAGTATGTCACACTAAACTGGTAAAGGTGTCAAATAAAATTATAAATGGTGTCACTGATATGTGGAATATAATTTATGAAAACAAGTGGTAAAAGTCACTTAACTCTAACAGGATCAAACTATGTCATTTACCAGATTATGTTTTTGAGAATAAAGAAAAGGTCGAATAAAGTGAAACTTTAGAGAGGAGTGTTGTTATTGCTTTATAGAGTTCAAATCTATTCTAAATTCTATACTACTAGAAAAGGATGATGAATTGATCAAACTGATGCTTCTCATTTCTTTCAAAATATTATCTTTATTTAAGCACCATGATTATAAACATGATGGTAGTTGGATTTCAGTCATAAAAAGAACACCCTGCTTTCACCAGTGCAACCTTCCCACCACCAATTCCTCACCCCTCTCTCCTCTCCCACACCCTGCCTGCATTTGATTTTTCCTGCATTCTTCTCATTGTTGGAATATAAATTGACATAGTTTAGATAAAATGGTGCTAAATAGACAAATTAATATTATCCAGCAAACAATAGAAGAAAAATTAGCTTGAGAAATAGAAAGCTCAATTGGGGTGAGCACATGCCAGGTATGCAAGGGGCCAGATTCATTTCACATCATAACAGATTCCTCTGAAGATTGCCAGAATCACAGCACCAGGCACATCACTAGAGAACAGTCCTGAGCACTGAAGAGTGGAATTCAAGCAAAACACAATAAATGACTACATTAAATCTATATATTTTGGGGGTCCAGAGAATAATACAATGCTTAAGGGACTTACATTGTATGCAGCTGATCCAGGAATGATCTCCAGCATTCTAAAATGTTCCTGTACATATATATACATACATACATACATATATCTATTTGATAGAGATATTGAACTTCTGATACTGAACTCTAATGGAAAATAAACCTTTGTGCCCAAGTGCTATTAATAAAAGAAATTGATATAATAGTAGAAACAACACAAAATATATAAGAATTTTAAATCATTATATATGAATAAAGCTTGATAAAATAGCAATAAGTTGTTAAAAGAATTTATACATTAGTGGCATACCTTAGTGGAAAAAGGTATAAAGAAAATTATCTGGTGACAATACTTCATAAATTATTGCACATATTTAATGCATTGCCATTCTAAAATGCTCTTTGTTTTATTTTCACTAGTAAAATAAGTGGAATATGGAAAAGAAAAACAAAGTTTAGATGAAACAGGAAATGCCAATCTTTGGAAAAGAAGGAAATTACAGAACCTGCATGACTGAACATCACAACTGATCGCAGTAACTATGATTAGGTAATACTGTAAAAAATCTGGCAAAAAATGGATTGACATTTCTATTACACATCTCAGAGTGTGAATATTTACAATATGTGGAATTTGATGTTGAGTGAGAAGCCATCACAGAATAGTCTGGAAAATGGCTAGATGAAGATACTAGGACACAATTGGAAAATGTTTTAAGAAACAATAAAAATGTACAACAGACCCAGATCTAGCAGAGGGGTTAAGGCATTTGACTTGCAAGTGGCAGACTTGAGCTCTCTTCTGAAGTAATCTGAGCCGTGAATGATGCCAGAGCACAAATGTTGAGATTTTTTAAAATCATGAGACGCACACACAACCTAATGAATGATACAGAAAAGTTACGATGCTAAAACTAAAAATCAAATGACACTGATCAGAGCAAATTAGGGAATCAGAAGTGGAAAACTGTTTGCAACTCTACTAAATTGAATGTTTCCTTTGTGAGGTCTGGAGTTTTATCTCTGACCCGACTAATGAATTAATAGATATGCAGATTCACACATACTTACATGTACGTGCACAAAGATGATTTTGAGAAACATAGCTTGAGAAAATGACAGGGTATTAATCTTTTACCAGGTTTAAGGAAATCAGAAAATCAACACTTTGAGGGTACAAGGATTGAAGTTCTGTAGACACAACATGAAAGGTCTCCATTAGATGTTTTCCAGGGAGGACTAGGAGGAAGGAGATGGAAGGATTTTCAACCTCATCAATGACTCAGAGAAGTTACCCATGATGGAGGCAGGAGAAGATGCCAGTCACCACTTGTCAGAGGACAGGAGTGTGGCAGAGGGGAGGCAGAACCTCTCATGCTCAGGTCCAGTCTCACACACTGGGCAGAGCCCATGGACAGGATAAAAGGGCCTGTGCCCAGAGAATTCCCATTCAGTCCTCTCCTGAGGTGCCAGCAGAACCTGCCTACTTGGTGAGTGATCGGGGACCTGGAACAGGGCTTCCATGGGTGGGGCTCAATGCAGAGCAGGGGGCAGATGGAACAGGGCTGGTGGAGGTCAATGTGTCTGCAGAAGAGTTGACACGAGGATGGGGTCAGTGAACTGAAGTGTCTGGCATATACTGGAGAAACCAGATGAAGAATTAGCTGGAGTATCTGGACTCTGGAGAAAATTGTTGCCCCAGAGGTTTGTGTTCTGGGTCCCTAGAGCAGAATGCTACCTGTTCAGTCACAGCCTCACAAAGGAAATGCAGACTTCTCTTTGCTTGCAACCTAAGAGCAGGACATGGACAGAGAGGTAGAGAGATCCTTTTGATCTCTGGGATTCTGAAATGTTCATATTCTAGGGATGACTAAATTCTCCATTGACAGAAGAGGAGAGACTGAGAATCAGTTCCCACCCATGGGCTGAGAGTGATGGAGAGTTTGTTTGAGGTCAGGTGCCAGGGTCAAGTTCAAGCTCTTAAGGAATAGAGATTTAATAGGTTCTTTTCTCAGTAAGTTTATTGGGACTGGTAATTTATGCAACACAGTTGTTATCTGTACTCTTTATCTGCTTACCAGATGATAGGCCTAATATTCCCTACTTCTTTTTTTTTGTTTTTTGGTTTTTGGGCCACGCCCAGTGATGCTCAGGGGTTACTCCTGGCGATGTGCTCAGAAGTTGCTCCTGGCTTGGGGGACCATATGGGGCGTGGGGGATTGAACCGCAGTCCGTCCAAGGCTAGCGTGGTAAGGCAGGCACCTTTACCTCCAGCGCCACCGCCCGGCCCCATTATTCCCTACTTCTAATTAAGAATTGCTTTTCAAAATGAACAAACAAAAAATAAGTAAATAACTGGAAATTTAAAAACAATGCCGTATAGCGAATAATCAAATTGTTGACAAGCAAGAGGTTTTTAAACTACTACTATGATTAATTTTTAATCATTACAGTAGCTGCACAGAGGTCAAGTTCACTGGTTTGAAAGCCTTTGCCTTAGAGTATAGACAGGTTTCATACTAGAGTTTTTCTTCATATATTACTTGTATAATAGATGCAAGTGTGTCATTCTTCGAAATATTGAGTTTCCTAGGAGCAGAAGTGAGATGTAAAATCTAGTAAAAGGAGTAAAGCTTAAGGGGATCCTGTTTCTAGGACTCTCAGTTATGTATGAAGTATAGGAATGGTCAGGACCTTTATGTGCTAGTCTCATTCACTGTTTGCTTTTCCTCAGCTCCTGTCCACCACAGACCAGCAACATGTCCTGCCAGCAGAGCCAGCAGCAGTGCCAGCCCCCTCCCAAGTGTGCCCCAAAGTGCCCTCCCAAGTGCCAGACCCCCAAATGCCCTCCTAAGTGTCCCCCCAAATGTCCTCCAGTGTCCTCCTGCTGTAGCTCTGGGGGTGGGGTTGCTGCAGTTCTGGGGG
>PVKC010049755.1:0-10678 GCA_004027635.1 Crocidura indochinensis
GCATCTTAAGAAGTGCAGTTGGCTGAACCTCCATCCTATCAAAGCCACAGCAGCCTCATCCACACCTCACAGTCACTGTCCTGCCAATGTTCCAACTTCTCTTCCACTTCATATCTAATCTCTGGAGAGGCACCAAACCAACAAAAACTCTAGGTATACCAGTTGGGAGCTGAAAATTCTGGGATCTTCTTAGAGTTGGACTGAGTAGCATTCCTCCAACACTTGTATGCTGGAAGTCCCAGCAATCACACCCACATCTCACAGCCACCTCCAAGTAAACAATGGCCCAGCATTACATCTTCATGACTAATCTCCAGATGCAAGCCATGCTTCCCAAAAGTGACAGGTACAAAGGTCTTTGGACTGAAAATTCTGGGGCCCTTTAAGGGGGGAGCAGGCTGAGAAGTGTCTGTTTTACAGATGCTGGAGACTCTGGAGTACATGCAGCTGTCACACCTCCAAATCCCACAGTACTGACAGTTCAGTGGGAGCACAGCAATTTAGACAAGAAAGTAGTATAGAAGTCAATTAAGTTCAATAAACAAAAATAAAACACAGAAAGCTCAACTAGCAACTAACAACATTTCTGTAACCTCAAGAGATGATTTTAATATTCTCACTGTGAGATATAACAAATTTTGTGATTGGGGACGGGGGGGGGGGGTTGGATCACACCCAGCAACGCTCAGGGGTTACTCCTGACTTTGTGCTCAGAAATTGCTCCTAGCTGGCACAGGGGACCATATGGGATGACTGGATTCAAACCACCCTCCATCCTGGGTTGGCTTGCATGCAAAGCAAACGCTCCATATGGTGCTATCTCTCCGGCCCCAGTTTTTTCAAGTTTTTATTTGCCAAAGTCTATGATTTTTGTTTATAGTCATTATGTTGTCACAGCAATCTAGAGTAAATTTCTTTGTGCCTGCTAATTGGGTAGGCTTGATAAGTGGGTGTGAAACTGGGGGACAATACTGGTGGGGAGGTCATGCATGCTGGAACACTGAATGTCTGAGACACTGTTTATTATGAATAACTTTGTAAACCATGATGTTTAAATAAACTTTAAAAAATAAATAGACACTGAACTTTTACCTTTCTCAAAAATTAACTCAACCATAAATTCAAACACTGAATTTCCAAAGATGTGATCCAATTGAATCCTTTTTTTCTTGCTATATATATTTTCCCATCATCAGTTGCAATTTCTCTTAAAAGATGACACTTCAAGATTCTATTAAATTTGTACTCTTGTTTTAAAGCATTTTCCATGCACTAATATTGCTCTATGAAGACTATCATGGAGTAGAATTCTTTATCAGCCACTAACTTAGCACTGGCTTCTCAGACAAACAAGTAAATGGTTTTTGGTGACATCTACTGACTTATTATAAGCACAAGACAACTACTCAAAACCAAAATTTCTTTGATTTTACCAGATAATATTGTTTGGAATATTCCCAATTCAAATTCTCACCAAAAGGATGAGTATATTTTCTCTGGACACACTTGTGTCTTTTTCTGTTAACACTTTTTGGTTAATTGTTGTTGTTGTTGCTTATTTGGGAGCCACACCCAGAGGTGCTCAGAGCTTACTACTGGTTCTGTTCTTTGCAGTATATGACTTTCTGGGATCTAATGAGTCAGCAGTACCTTAACCTCTATACTATCTAACACATTAACAGTTTACTTTTTGTTATATCTGTTGCTGTGTGGCAGCTCACATTTTGTGCAGAGTTAAGGATAAAACTCAGAGCTTTTTATTTGCAAAGCAAGTGCTCTACTACCAAGCCCCTGAGCATCACTGGGTGTGGCCCAAAATAAAAAAGAAAAAAAAAGAATGACCAGAATGACCAGCCAGGTGACCAAGAGTAAGCCCTGAACACTGAGCCAGGAGTAAGCCCTGATTATATATGGATACAGCCTCAACCCTCCAAGTTTATTAAAAATAAAATATTTCTGATATTTTGTCTTTCATACCTGGTTATCCCAATATATGAAACTTCCTGCTTATTTTCATTGTTGACTAATGAAAGGCCGAGACTATGGAGAGAAAAGGTTATTTCATGATCAGCTTGCTCCATTTCTTCTGCCTGCAAGGCTTTAGAAACTAAGGCAACATCATCGGTGAATAGCAGAACTCTCTGTCTCCCATCTAGGAAGGATACCCAATGTACTTGGATGTTTGCATCATATGGAAATTGCCCACATTCATCCTGGGTGAAAAAAGAGACTTTATATTAAAACCACAGGTTGTATATTTTCATTAAATAGATGCTGAGACCACTACATGCAAAGCAAGTGCTCCTCCAGCCCTCTGTAGCTGCTTTCTTTTTTGGGGGGTGGGGGGTCACACCTGGTGGTGCTCAGGGGTTACTCCTGGCTCTGCACTCAGAAATCACTCCGGGCAGGCTCAAGGGACCATATGGGATTCCGGATTCAAATCTGGAACCATCCTGTGTTGGTCGCATGCAAGGCAAATGCCTTACCTCTGTGTTATTACTCCGACCCCCAGCTGCTAACTTTCTATACTTTAGTTTATCTACTTAATGTTCAAGAACAGAGTATCCCTTATGGCATTACTATCCTAAGATATTTGTCTCCAGGGTTTATGAGAGAATGGTTTGTTCATTATAAATGGAATCCCAGGTAAAAACTAATCTAATTTGGGAAATCCAAGAGATAATACAATGGGAAAGGCTCTTGTCTTTCATGCAGCCAACTTTTGCTTTATCCCTACCACTGTGTAGTGTTTCCCAAGTCTCACCAGAAGTTATGTTTACACTCATCCCATAGTATCCCCTCCCCCCCCAAAAAAAACAGTAAAAAAAGAATTCTAGGGGCCAGGGCACAGAAGTAGGGCATTCGCCTTGCATAAGCTGACCCAAAACAAAAGCAAACAAACAAGAAGAGGATTCTACATAGCACACAAGAATAACTGGACAAGGGGGCTGGAGTGGTGGCACAAGTGGTAAGGCATCTGCCTTTCCCACTCTAGCTTAGGACGAACCGCAGTTCAATCCCCCAGCATCCCCCAAGACAAAAGAGCCCCTGAGCATCACCAGGTGTGGTCCAAAAACCAAATAATAAATAAAATAGAATAGCTAGACAAAGCCCCCTGCTCAATTTCCAGCACATACTGACCCCCCCCCCAAGTTCCATCAGGTAGACTGGTAGCTCCAGCACCCATCTGCCCTGAGCACTTGACTTTTGAGGTTCTCAGATACTAGAAAGATACCAAGTTCTCAAGTACTGCCTGGCAGGCCTTCCCACCAAGGCACAGAACTTCATAATAAAGAAACTTCCAGATTCATTTCCCCTCAGTGCTTATTATTTTGCAATATTTCAGGGGAATATGAGAAAGTAAAGCAGTTCCTGATGGTCAGGTGATATCTTAGACCAAAAGTCAAGAAAGCTTCTATAAAATAATTGTATGAACCACTTGCCATCAAAAAGCAACATTTTGAAAAATACTTTAGGCTCATATTCAGTCACTGAGAACCACAGAGCCTGCAAGCATCTGCTTGTGTGCTTACACTGCCTGTAAACACCAGGGCAGCCCTTGCAAATGCCTGATAATACCTTTAATAGGTCATGCTCTCCACAGTTTTCTGCATATCGCCACAGCAACTTTCTGGTGCCAGTTGGATCTTCCCAGGCAAAAAGTCGAGCTTGTCTTGGCAGCAGAACCATTTCTTCCTGTGATCCACTAAAACACAACCAGAAGAAGAAATTTTAAAATATTGTGAACATGGGTTGGAGAGACACTCAACAGGCTGAGTTGGGCTTCACAGGCAGGCCTGCTGCCACCACAGTCCCCTGGGCATTGCAAAGAGTAACTCACAAATACAAAGCAAAAAATCCCTTACCCCCACTTTAAAAAAGCTTGACTTGAAAAATTAAGACATTATTTAGAAAGAAATTAGTACAAAAATCTAATAAAATTGTCTTTGTTAATAAAACACAGTTTTATTATTTATTTATTCTATAGTTCAAGAAACTAGTCATTTTGAGGTTTGAGAGAATAGAACATATTGAACATTGCATAATAGCCTCAACTTATCTAGGTAAGATCACACCAGTAGAAGACAACAAAGTAAATACTTTATGCCACCATGTAAAGTGAATTAAGCCAGAAGGAAAACAATAAACAGTAGATGATCTCATTTGTCTATGAAATACAGAGGGAATGAATGGTATTCAAGGATGACATACTAAATGGATTGTTTTCTGAGACTATCAAGCAATTGGGGGAGGTGAAAGGGAATAATAAAAGGACTAGAAAGTAATAAGCTTAAGTTAATGGATGATCTTGGGCACCGATGGTGAACGTACAGTGATTTTGTATATCAAAATTGTAACACTATCATAACCATCTTATTTTACTACAAAAGAAGCAAATTTTGTATGCCAGAATACACCTGCAGAAAAGACTTCTCCAGTACACTTTTTAGTAGCAGAAAAAAAAATTATTCAGCTTTTAAACTTTTCAATCAGATAGAATGCATAATAAATATGAGTCTCAGATAAAAACAGTAACCTAGGCTGATAGTGTTGCTTCTCAAAGCATGAACAATGGACAAGCAGTTTCAGGATTACCCAGGCTCTCTGGAAAAGTAAAATTCTTGATATACTTTAAAAGTCACTAAATAAGACCAAGACTTCCATGTCTTACTGCCAGTAATTCAAATGTGATATAAAGTCTTTCTCAGAAAACAAACATAAATATACACAACCCAACTATATTTTAATTCCAATATTCACTTTAGAGTCTCTCAGTGGATTCAATATATGACAAGTAACAGGTTAATCAGCAATGAATATTTCATTTATAAAAATAAATAAAATGAAACATATTTTATGTTTATAAAATATGGTGTTATATAAAATATAGTGTTTAGTGTCATATTCCCCTCTGACATAAAATAATTTTTGTAAATATATATCATCTGTTTTAAAGTTTAAAATTATCCATAACATCAACAACTGATAAATGTAAGTCATAACTTCACAGAAAGAACAAGAGAACACCTACCCACTTACAACAGGATCAAGACAGCTGCTAACTCTTAGTTTTTATTCAGTGTATCACTACCTAGAGACCTACTCAAATACTAGAGATTTAAGGGAGAATTTCAGAGCACAATGAGGTCAATGAAGAATGATCCTGGTTCACCACGTTCACTACTCCTTATACACAATTCAGAAATGCATAAAATTCCCAAAATCCATATATCTTTCCTGTAACTTTGGTTATCAAGCCAAAGGAAGCCATTGCACAGAAAACTCCAAGCTGATCTAATATGATACTAGTAATAGTTTTTGTTTATTCTACTTCATGTTAATATTCTTAAGTTTTTCTATGGAAATGTTTAGGAACTTGCTTGTAAGTGTCCATTCTCTAACCCTATTACAGGTCATAGTACTGAACAAGCATGTGTTCCACATTATCTTTCCAAAATGTGAAACCATTTAGTTCCAACTATTTCCCAGAAGGGCCTGTGAACCCATAGGAGATCAAATTTTCCAAACATCCTTTTTCCATACCTCTGCTTATATGAGAGGATGTCCCATGGTGTGTGGTTCATTATTAGGGCTGGTGCTGATCCCTCGTGGTAGTCAGAAAAGGTAATAACAGTTGAATGTTCCGCAATGTTTACATCCACAATTATACCTCCATTCTGTTATAGGGGGAAAAAGGGGGCATATTTCAAGCACTGGCTTAACCTGCACTTACATTTAGAATATTTAAGTTACAGTAACACAAAATGCAAGCTATATGCTAAGACAGTCAAAGATTCCAATAATTACCAAATTTTGCAGCATATTTTAATAAGATTTTTAAAGAAAATTTACAAAAATCATAGCATCTTACTGACTGTTTGCAAACAAGCAAACTTACCAGATGTTCTAGACTCAATAAAGTGCCATTGTCTTGTTTGTTATAAAAGAATGGTCTGGAGGATCCTTCACAGCCTACCACTCTTACACAAAGTTTGCCTGACAAGTTTTCTGGCCAAAATGGAAGACACTGAAAATATGAAAGTTTGTATCAGTTAACTCTGAAATTATCTCTTTTTATGCATAATTTTGTGTTTAACTAAAGAACCCAGATTTACAAATTTATTTTGAGAGTTGAGCCTTATGACATATATATAATATTTCAACACCAATCCCATCTCATCACCAGTGTCAACTTCCCTCCAACAACATTCTCATATACCCCCACTCCACCCTTTCACCTGCTATCTTGATGAGAACATTACTAATTTCAGTGGCTGCAGCTTAAATTTCATGTTTTCATTGTTGCTAAGTCTGTGTTTCAGATATACCAATACCATCCTACCATATCACCAGTATGCCTGAAGCCCTGACTGCTATCCTTTCCATGAATTTCCTTTCTCATCTTTTTCCAGTCTTGATTTTTTCCTTCCCTGTCCTTCTCCCTAAACTCTGAGGTGAAAGATGGTCTAGGCACTCCCCCTTGACTATGTAACATTTCCTTATCCAGTTATTCTATCTATTACAGACAAGTGAGATTATTCTGTGTTTGTCTTTCTTCTTTTGGCTTACTTAATGCAACATCACATCTTCCAGTTCCAACCAAGTTACAGCAAATTGTATGATTTCATTGTAGCTGTACAATATTTTATTGTATATAATACCACACATTCCTAATTCATTCATCTGTCATTAGACATCTAGGTTGATTCCATATATTTGCTACTGTACTAAGGGCAGCAATGAATAATGGTGTACATATGTCCTTTTGAATGAGTTTATGTTCTGAGCAAAGACGTCCAAAAGTGGAATTAATGGGTCATAAAGCAATTCAATTCTAAGTTTACTGCAAATTCTTCATACTGTTTGTCACATAAGTTGAACCAGACAAAATTCCTACCAGCAGTGAATGAGAGCACTTTTTTTGATATGTGCCAGTCACACTGGTGTCATGATTATAATCTTGATTTGGATTTCCCAATGGTAAGTCATGTTGAACCATTTTTTATGTGCCTACTGACCATTTGCCTGCTTCCTCTGATATGTGCTTTTTTCATTATCTCTTCTCATTTTTAAAAGATTTTTGAAATTTATTTGTTGATCTTTGTAAATACTTTAAATATCTTGGATATCAATCCTTTATATAGATGTACTTAAATGTGAGTATTTTTCCCATTCAGCTAGATATCTTTTAATGTTAGCCCATGTTTCTTTTGCTAGTAGAAACGCTTAATTTTATGTAGAAACATTTATTTTTTATTATATTGTCTTTGCCAATGGTATCAGACCACTGAGTATTCGTATGAGCTTCAAATCTTGGAAAATTCTGCTATATTTTCCTACATGTACTTTACAGTTAATGGTCAATCTCAAGGGCTTTGATCCACTTTAAATTGATCTTTTTATGTAAAATATAAAATATAGATCCAGTTTAAGGGCCATTTTAATTCTATATTTATTATGAACTTTTTTACAAAAATTGGCTGTACATATATATACATATGTATATGTATATATATATATATATATATATATATATATGCTTGTCCTTGGTCACTGATTTCTGATCTACTGATCAAAAAGCCAACCTTCATTCCAGTACCATGTAGTTTTGATCATTATTGCTTCATAATATAATTCCAAAATAAGCACGATAAAATACCTCTCAATTTATTTTTCAGTATGACTATCTGTAGTCTTTTCTGATTCCATACAGACGTTATTAATTTTTCTAAGTCCTGAAGAATATAGGGGAATTTATATGGGGAATGAATCTTTTATAACAGATTAGTCATTGAAACAATATTGATTCTTTAAATCTATGAACATGTTGTATTTTCCCATTTCCTATGATCTTTTTTTTTTTCGTAAGAGGTTTAAAGATCTCCCATCTTTGTTGATTCCTAAATACTTGATATTTTTGATACTATTTTACATGGACTAAATACTTAATCACTTTCTCTCTGACTCATTCTTTTATATAAGAATAGAATCAATTTTTGTGTATTGACTTTGTAATCAGCTACTTTGCTGAACTGAAGAAGATTTTAAGGAGTAAAGGCAGTAAATCTTCTGTAGAAGTCTTTTTGTAGACTCTTTAGACTCTTTTTTTTTTTTTTTTTTTTTGGTTTTTGGACCACACCCGATGGCGCTCAGGGGTTACTCCTGGCTATTCGCTCAGAAGTCGCTCCTGGCAGGCACGGGGGACCATATGGGGAACCGTGGGCTGGAACCACGGTCCATCCTAGGTTAGCGCAGGCACCTTATCTCCAGCGCCACCGCCCGGCCCCCTCTTTAGACTCTTATGTATAGCATCATGTCATCTGCAAAGAGAGATACTCTGATTTCTACCTTTCCAATTTGGATCCTTTGTTTTTCTTGTCTGAATCTTGGCAGGACTTCTAATCCTATACTAAATGAAAGTGATGACAGTGGAAATCTTTTTCTTGTACCTTTTCTTGGAGAGCTTTCTTTCAGTTTTTCACCATTAAGAAGGATATTGACTGTGGGCATGTTATAGATAGTAGTTATTATATTGAGGAAGATTCCTTCCACCCCTATTTTGTTGAGAGTTTTTATTAAGAATGAATGTTGGATCTTGCCAAAGGCTTTCTTTGCAGCAACTGATCTGAACATATAATTTTTATATTTCCTTTTACAATTGTGGTATATCATGTTTAGTTGTATATGCTGTCTCATCCTTGCATCCCTGAGATGTTCCATTTAATTAAGGTGTAGATTTTTTTATTTATTTATTTATTTATTTTGAGTTACACTGGCAGCGCACAGGGGTTACTCCTGGCTCTACGCTCAGAAATCGTCCCTGGCGGGCTCAGGGGACCATATGGGATGCCGGGATTCGAACCGCCATCCTTCTGCATGAAAGGCAAATGTCTTACCTCCATGCTATCTCACCGGCCTCAAGGTGTAGATTTTTTATATATGCTGTTGGATTCTATTAGCTAAGATTATTTTAAGGATTTTTGTATTAGGGAGATTGGTCTGAAGTTTTATTTTCTGGCAGTGTCTCTGTCTACTTTGGGTGTTAGTGCAATGTTAGTTTCATAGAAGGTGTTAGGAAGGATTTCTGTATATTCAATTGTTGGAAAAACTTAAGAAGTAAAGGCAATAAATCTTCCCTGAGGTCTGGGACCAGGACTTGTTCATGAAGATTCCTATTTACTATTTCAACTTCCTTATTTATGATTGGCTTAATTAGATTCTCTACTTCCTCATCAGATTTGGAAGATATGTGATTTTAAAAATCTGGGGGCTTGAGTGATAGTACAGAGGTAGGGTGTTTGCCTTGCATGCAGCCAACCCAGGATGAAGTCAGGTTCAATCCCAAGCATGCCATATGGTTCCCCGAACCTGTCAGGAGTGATTTCTGAGTACAGAGACAGGAGTAACCCCTAAATATTGTCAGATAAGGCCCAAAAACAAACAAAGGAATATATCAATTTCTTCTAAATTTTCCTTCTTATGAGTGTATACTTGTAATTCACCTCTCATATTTTGAATTCTTGAAGGATCTGCTAGAATTTCTCCCCTTTTATTTCTATTCAAATTTATTAGAACATTTTCTCTTTTTTTTCTCTAAGGAGTTCAGGTAAAGGTTTATCCATCTTGTTTATTTTTTTAAAAGAACCAACTCCTGTTTTCAATGATTCTTTAAATTGCTCTCTCTCTTTTTTTTTTTTTTTGGTTTTTTTGGGTCACTCCCAGCAGTGCTCAGGGGTTACTCCTGGCTCCATGCTCAGAAATTGCTCCTGGCAGGCATGGGGGACCATATGAGGCACCGGAATTCGAACCGATGACCTTTTGCATGAAAGGCAAATGCCTTACCTCCATGCTATCTCCCGGGCCCCTAAATTGCTCTCTTGGCCTCAGTGATGGCACAGCAATCAGGTGTTTGCCTTGCATGTAGCTAACCATGAACAAATCCAGGTTTGATTACTAACATATGGTTCTGGAGCCTGGCAGGAGCGATTTGTAAGCGCAGAGTCAGGAGTAACCCCTGAGCACTTCCATGTGTGGCCCCAAACCAAAATAAATAAATAAATTGCTCTCAATTTCTACTTTGCTAATTTCTGCTCTGGATTTTAATATTTCTCTCTTTCTACTTCTTTTTGAATTTACTTGTTTTTTTTCCTTCTCCAGATTTTTGAGCTGTGTTTTGGTTGTTGATTTGGGCTTTCTTTTCTGTTTAAATGTAGACATACATTGCTAAGAGTTTCTCCCTTAGAACACCTTTTGCTGTGTCCCATAGATTCTGATAGTTGTGTCTTCATTTTCATTATTTTCAAGAAATCTTTTTATTTCTTCTTTGATTTCCTCTTTGATCCAGCTGCAGTTTAGCAATGTTATGTTCAGATTCTCAGTGCTCTAAGTTTTCCCTATTTTCTTTCTTTCATGGCACTGTGTTCTGAGAAGGCAGATGATATGAATTTTATATTTGTAAATTTATATATTTACAATATGCCCTAATTGTGATCTATCCTGGAGAATACTCGATATGCATTAGCAAAGAATATATATTTTTGTTTTGCAGAGTCCTTTATATATCCAACAGTCCCAGTTCTTTTACCTCCTCATTTAGGGCTCTTATTTATTTTTTGCTTCCATCTAGTTATATACCTACTAACTTAAAGTGAAGTGTTGAAATCTCCCATACTGTTGT
>PVKC010049756.1:0-10683 GCA_004027635.1 Crocidura indochinensis
TGGTGGACTCAGAACCTGGGGGACCTGGAGGCCCAGCACAGGGAGAAGGGGTCACTAACTGGCTCTATTGGGTGCCCAGAAGTGTGGCAGCAGAGGCAGCTCTAGTAGGGGAAGGGGATAGATGATATGGGGCAGGAGGAGGCCCAGCAATCTTGATCAGAGGAGTGGGTGGACCAGCCTAACTCAGAGTCTTATCCACTTCCTGGTGGGTGATTCCGCCTGTGCTGGAAGCCATTGAAGACAGTTGCTGGAAACTGTGGAACTTTCCACTTTGAAATTCCCACTTTAGTTGCCCTGAGACTGCTCACCTCTGGAAACCATGTTCCCTCTGGGTAAGGAAACTCAGGCTAGACCCAGAGAGCCTGGGAGTCGGGGTTCATCCTATCTACTCCTGCCTGCTCTGTGGGGTGACTCCTGGTTCTCAGGAAAGATTCACTATAGTCCCCCCTCAATTAATTGACGTCTTTGTTTATTTTGTTTTGGGTTTTGGACAATACCTGGCTATGTTCAGAGCTTTCTCCTAGTGAGGCGCAGGGATGAAAGTTCGGTCAGCTGGGCGCAAGGGAAGTGCCCAATGCACTGTTCTGTCTTGACCCCACATCTGCCTCTTTCAATAGTTTCCCTGAATGCATCCAATTCTATATTATTCGACTGAGCCATCCCAGGACCCCCAGAGTCTGGTCGCACCTTCTTTGAGAAGCCGTGAACCTCATCTATCATTGTGACTGTTCCCCATATCTGTCATTGATCTCCATTCTGTCCTTCTATTCCTCTGTTGTGATCAACACCTCATCACTGTCCATTCATTCCATCCATGCATTTTTCCTCTCTCCCCCTCCCAATTTGTCTGCCCACCCTCTGTCCCCATCCCTCCCTCCCTGAAATTAGTGTAGAAACACCCTCCCCTGGGTGTCTCGGCTCCTGCATGGGGCAGGAGTCAGTGGGGTACAAAGATGGTCCCAGACATCCTAATCCCTGAGCCTGTGACAGCCCCTGACATGGACAAAGGCATTTGCAAGGGAAGAATTTGGGGCCTTGGGATGAAGCTATCTCCTTGATGTCCTGGGGGGTCCTTATGGTCACCTCTAGGGTCATGTTACAAGAAAGAGGGAGGTAGCAAGAAGAGGAGGGACCAAATACGGCCCTAGAAAGGGTGACAAGGGGAGGTACTGGGCCCAGACCAGAAATGTGGGTTCCTGGAGCAGGTGAGGGAAACTGTGGTAGAGGCTGCTGGGCCTCCAGAAGTGACACAAGCTGATTGTCTGAGGGCTGGAAGCACTTCTGGGTAACTTCTTTGGATGTCAGGGTCTCTCTTAGGCCTGACATGACCCCATAGGCTCATCCAGAGTGAACACTACCCCCCGCCCCCGCCCAGCATCAAACTGAATGTGTCCACCAAGGAAGGTGAGATATAGCACAGTGGTAGGCATTTGCCTTTATGTGGCCAACCCGGGAGGGACCTGGTTCTATTCCTGGCATCCCATATGGTCCCCAGCCTGCCACGGGTGATTTCTGAGTGCAGAACTAGGAATGATTCCTGAGCTCTGCTGGGTGTTGCCCATAAACCAATCAATCAATTAAGTAAAGAAAAAAGAATGTCCCCAACACCAGAATCAGTTATTAGGGAGGGCGAACATAACAATGAGTAATTTCCTCATTGCCACTAAGTGGGGGTTAATGCTGGTTGTCGGTCCTGCAGCTTTCACCATAGAAACCACATTTTGCCCCTAAACCCGAGGTGATTTAGGGGCCCCTATGCTTGGGGATCACCCCCATGCACTATTCCTGCTGAGGGTCAAGTTCCAGCCTCAATTTCTTGCTGGGACAAAATATGGGGGAGGGGCGGGTACCATGTTTGATTCCCCATGTGGTCCCCCAAGCACGGCAATGAGTGAGTCCAGAGCACAGGGGCTGTAGTTAGTCGTGAGCAGGCCAGAGGGGGCTTTGTAACCTCAGGGTGTGACTGGTACAGACCTAGAAACTCAAGATCACTATCAGATTCTTGAAAATCTATTTTTTAATTACTTTATTTAAGGCTGGATCGATAGCACAGTGGGTAGGCAGTTTGCCTTGCATGCAGCTAACCCAGCTTCAGTCCTCCGCATCCCATATGATCCCCTGAGCCTGTGAGGAGTAATTTCTGAGTGCAGACCCAGGAGTAACCCCTGGGTGCATCAGGCGTGCTACCCCCCCAAAAAAACCAAAAAATTACTTTACTTAAATAACATGGTTGCATGATTGTTCATAAAACAGTTGGTTTTTCTTTTTCTTAGTTGTTCAAGATTTAGTCTCAAACAATATTCAATACCCTTCATCAGTGCACATTGCCTGCCATGGTGTCCTCAGTTTCTCTCCTGCCTTCACCCCTCACCACTTCCCTCTCCCCTTCATGCCTCTGCAGTACATGTTTTTCTTCACTCTCTCTTTCTTTCTCTCACTCTCTCTCTCATTTTCTTTTGTACACTATGGTTTACAATATTGTTACTAAAGGGGCATCATGCCTATCCCTTTCCCTCCTTTCTGCACTCAGGTCTTGTCCCAAGTGATCACTTCCAACTATCATTGTCATAGTGATTCTTTCTCTGCCCTAACTGCATTACCCTGGATGTGGCACCAAGATAGCCTCAGTCTGTAACTGTAACTATAAGTGTAACTCAGCCTGTAACTGCTGCTGACAAGGTACAAGGAGCATGGTGATTGCCTGTCAGCACAATGTTTGACATGTCCAGAGACCTAGAAACTCAAGACAAAATCTTACTCTCTCTCTTTCTCTCTCTCTTTATATATACATATATATGTATAAACAGCATATTAGCATTTTAACATATTAACAGCAGGTAATGATAAAGAAAATTATATATAATTTTTGTGGAGGGCACATAATAATGAGAATCTTCCTCATTGCAGCTAATGGGATTTTAGTGCCAGTACCAGCAAGCTACCCCAGCCTTCAGGCTCAGTTTTTTTGTCCATATTCAGCAGTGCTCAGGGCTCAGTGCTCCTGGCTTTTCATTCAGGGATTACTCCTGGAGATGCTCAGGAAAACATACGGGGTGCTGGGGATCAAACTCAGGTTGGCCACATGCAAGGCAAATGGTGCCATTACTGTGCTATTACTCCAGCCCCAAGACATAGTTTTTTAGATGAAGATCCCATGTAGCTTTGCTGGTGATTTTGACTCATGATCTCTCATAGAGCCCTTCCCTCCACATATTCTATTTTGTGAACCCCAAGAGTTCTCAGGGGTTACTACTAGTTCTGTGCTCAGGAATCACTCATGGAAGACTCATGGAACTACATGGTGCCAGGCACTGGCACTGAGTCAACCAGGTGTAAGGCAAGTGCCCTCCCTGCTACATTATCTCCAGGGTCCAAGTCCCCAAATTTTTTAGAAATGTTGGGGCTATAGGTCCAGTGGTTGAGTGAAGATCCCACAGGGGAAACCTCAGTTCTGACCTGGGATCACATGGTTGCCCAAACACCACTAGGGGTGGCACCCCCAAATGGGGAAAAGAAATTTCCTTTTCTCCTGTTTCTGATATTGATGTCATGGTCGTCCCACACATGCAGGTCTTGAGGCAGACACATTTGGCCACAGAGATCACAGGCCTGGAGGTTCCACCTATGCTGGTTGTGGGGCTCATGAGGGTTAGGTGTCTGATACATGCTGGTGTGATGAACACAGGTGTTCATCTAATTCAGCGCTCTGGGTCCTCACTGTGGGGCTCACCGTGGCTCCCCTTCTTTAGCTGTGCTGCTTCCACACTCAGGGCTGTCACTGGGCAGGACTCGGAGTTAGCAGAGTCACTGGCCCCAGCACAGTGCATGGGGGCCCCAGGGATTGAACTTCAGGCCTTATGCTTGCAAGGCAGGTGCTTCAGGCTGGAGAGCCACCATCATATCCCCAATATCCAATTCCTAGTGGTTCTCTGCATGGAACAGGCTCTGTGAGGAAGGAATAATCCTGACTTATTTATTCTGCATCTCAAACGCCCAGGGGCTGGCCCAGGCATTAGGAGAGTCCTGCTCTCAGGTGAAGAGCTAGTGGGGGATAGACACACCAGGAGGAGGCCCAGCAACATTGCCTCTGAGGGAGGGTTGGGAACTGAGGAGGCCCTCAGCTGCCAGAAAGCTCAGCCCTTTCCTGCCAAGGCCTCTTCTCTGACTACAGAGATGCCGAACTCGAGCATTGCAGCTGCTGGAACCTGCCAACAAAATGGTCTGAAAATGGCATATTAGTGAAAAGGCCCCTTCAGGGTTGACTTCAGCCCTTCAGGGCTTCAGCATAGAAGCCACAATTGTGTGTGGTTCAGAAATGGTTTCATATGATGTCCCTCTTTGCTGTATTGGTCTGTTTCCAGACCAACTGTCCTACCTTCAGTCATCAGGGGCACATGGATTTTCCAGGTTCCTATCTCCCTCTTCAGTAGTGGGACTGGAGAAAAACCAATACTTGTTTGTTTGTATATTTTGTGCCAACCTGGCTCTGCTATCATGGTGGCAGGGCCTGGGGTACCATATGGGGTGCCAGAGATAGAACCCAGCTCAGACTCATGCCACGCAAGTGCCCACACTCTGCACTTTCTCCATGGTCCAAGGATTTGCATCTGTCCTTACCTCTGGTCAATCACAGCAGCTCCTGAGAATTGGGCGTTCTGATTGCCCATTTCTGGAGTGCTGCCCCCATCCACAAGACCTGGAGTTGGAGGGGGTTGCCTACAGGGATGAAGAACAATGGTTGCTGGTAGGGAGGACCCCAGGAATTAGTCCTAAAACCCAGCCTTCTCTCCTTCTAGAACCTTCCCAGTAATATTCTTGATCATTCTCTGCTTTCATGGTAATACTAATTGTGAGACTCATGACCATGGTGCTCTGACAGTGATTTGTTTTCAGTGTTTCAGAAAGTCCCATGAGTATCTCCTCTCTGGAACATTTCCCACTCACCTGCCAGGCCTGAACCTCCTGAGCCTCATCCCTTTCTGAGCTTAGAGGCCTCTGATAGTCTCTCTTATCAGATCTAGTCCTAAGTGGAAAGTGGAAATCCTGAACCTAAAACTCTGGTCTCCTCTGACTTTTCACAGCTTCCTGATGCATCTTCTCTTTGTCCCCGGGTTGTGACCAACAGAGTGCCTCAGAGAATGAGGCCTGACTTCTTAAGATCCCTTCACAAGATCTCCTTAGAGACATGCAGAATTGAGGTAGAGAATGAAGTGGAAACAAAAGGAGGGACTGATGGGGAGACTGAGGCAGAGAATGAGATCATTGCAGTGTTGGTTGAGTGGTTTTCAAAAAGCCTTGTCCCACTGTGTGGGTTTCTCCTAAGAAGCACCCCCTATGCTACACCAGAACCTGTCCCTGTAATCACTAACCCCTTCCCCCATGTGTTTACTCAAATGTCTGGGTCTGTTCTCGGGTTAGTTCTGATAATTTCATCTTTGTTTGTTTGTTTTAGGGCCACATCACTTTTACTCAGGGGTTACTCAAAGCCCTGTGCTTAGGAATATTCTGGGAGGTGCTCGGGATCATATGAGATGATGCTGATGGAACCTAGATCCCTTGCGTGCAAGGTGACACCCTTGCACTGGGCTATCACTCCAGCCCTGGGTCTGAATTTTGTTGTGGTTTTTGTGCCTCTTCTAACTCTATTCCCAGGGTTACTCCCCTATGTTGAAGGGACAATGGAGTGCAGAGTCCTAACCCAGGTATCATGAGTAATAGCAGGACTTCATGAGTGATAGCCAGCTCAATAGCCACTCAGTGTTGGGATCTGTCTTGCAGTTTTGTTTGTTTTTGTTCATTTTAGTTTTTGTTTTGGGGCCATACCGGGTGACCAGTGTTGGTTACTCCTGACTGGAGAATTGCTCTGAACAGGCTCAGGGAACCATATTCCATGCCTGGTATCGAACCAGCATCAGCAATATGCAAGGCAATCACTCTCCCCACTTACTCTTGCTCTAACTCAGGATGTGTGTTTTAATGGCGCCCCTGCTGAGTCAGTCCTTCATGCCCACATCTGGAGAAGCTTCCTGGCTCCAGGAAAAAGGACCCTCAAGCCTGAACCTCTAGGACACTGGGCTCCAGGGGAAGTCTGGGTAGTTTTTGTCTGAAAGGGGCTCAACAGACTGGAGCAAGAGCACAGTGGGGTGCCCACTTGCCTTCCATGTGTCTGACAAAAGTTCGATCCCTGGGACCCCATATTGTTTCCTGAGCTCTACCAGGAGTTCAACTTATACAAATAACCAGAATCCTGAGCACTGCCCTGATGAATGTGGTGGGACCCTCTGAAAAGGCTTTGCAGGTGACTTTTTCATCTTCCTCCCTGCAGGACTCCTCTGCAGCTATGACTGAACCTGGCACTACTTGAGGCCGCCGGTAGAGGGCGTGCGGTGCCAGGACTGACCTGGAGATTGGGGCTACAGCTGTTCCACCAGGTCACACTGACAGCCCTCAGTTCAGCACATGTGGCGCCATGGCAGGTCAACAGTGGCACAGGCACAGGGATGGGGACGTTTTCTTTTCTTCATCTATATTCCCCCATTCTTTTGGGGTTCACTCTTGTGTTCCTAACTTGGAGATCTGTGTCAGTACTGAGGCTTCTGTACTGTGGACCTTTCACTCAGCCCTTTGACCTTAGTCCCAGCTAAAGATTCAGTTAAAGACTTGGGAGCAGGCGACACCTCGGGGAGGACTGGCTGTGAATGCCGCTGCTGACACAGGAATGATCCTTGATACCACAGACCTGTCCTCGAGCCCCATCAAGGTGATCCCTGAGCTCAACCAGAAGGAAGTCCTGAGCACAGTGTGGGAAGCACAAACACAAAAAGCATAAAGAAAGGGGCCGGGTGGTGATGCTGAAGGTAAGGTGCCTGTGCTAACCTAGGACGGAAGGAGGTTCGATCCCCCCGGTTCCCCATATGTCCCCCGTGCCTGCCAGGAGCAACTTCTGAGCGAATAGCCAGGAGTAACCCCTGAGCGTCACTGGGTGTGGCCCAAAAACCAAAAAAAGAAAAAAGAAAAAAAAAACCATAAAGAACCAATTTCTGAACAACTGTGAGATGTAGATTCAGAATATTTATTTTGATCAGTTAAATTATAAAAATTTAATTTACATATAATATATACAGACGACAATAAACTTTTGGCCTGACCTCTGACCTGAAGTTTCTATGGCTCTACATCTGTCAAACCTACTGCCTCATCACTAGCTGGGACTGAGGCTGTTGGTGCCACATCTGACCCTGGCCCCTCCTTTCCCTCCAGCCTCCATTCCCCCAGTACAAGGACTGAAGGACTTCCTTCATCGATCAAGGTCTGCCAGGACATCAAGAAGTTCCTGACACAAGGCCCTAAATTCAATGTTCTGAAAAGGCCTTTGTCCATGTCAGAGTCTGCCACAGGGTCAAGGCTTAGGATCCAGATGTCTGAGATCCTCATTGTTTCCCCACAGCCCCCAACCCTAAACCCCACAGCTTCTTAGACTCTCTCCAAAGGAAGAGTGCTCCTGCATGGAGTGTAGAGAGCGAAGGATGGGGTGCATGGGCTGGGAAGACATGAAGTGAATGGGGGGGGGGGGAAGAAAAGGAATAATTGAATATGGTAGATGGATAAATGAATGGACAGATGCCTGGCTAGATGGGAAGGTAGGAGGATGGACGATGGACAGGAAGATAGTTGCTGATTGGTTGGATGGACAACAGAGGGAGGGAACAGCAGACATGGAGATCAATGTCTGATGGAGAAGATTCACAATGATAGAAGACCAGGGTTCATGGCTATGCTAAGAGGGAGCTGCCATGCCCTTCTGGGGCAGTAGGGATTGTCCAGGGGAGTAATTATAGCCTTGGGTGCAATTGAGGACGCTCCTTTTTATTTTATTTATTTTTTGTTTTTTGGTGCCATATCCAGGGTGTTCAGGGGCTACTCCTGGCTATCTGCTCAGAAATAGCTCCTGGCAGGCACGGGGGACCATATGGGACGCCAGGATTCAAACCAACCACCTTAGGTCCTGGATGGTCTGCTTGCAAGGCAAAAAACCATTGTGTTATCACTCTGGCTCCTGAAGCTCTTAATTCTTTCTATTTTCCAACCTTCCTTCCTTCCTTTCTTTCTTTTTTCTTTCTTCCTTCCTGCCATCCTTTCTTCCTGCCATCCTTTCTTCCTGCCATCCTTTCTTCCTTCCTTCCTTCCTTTCTTCCTTCTTACTTTCTTTCTTTCTTTATAGTTTTTATTTTGACCAAAGTGGTTTACATATCTCTCACAGTAACATTTTAGGTACATATTAACATTGAATCAAGGGAATTCCGATCACCAAAGTTGTCCTCCCTCCTCCCTCATTTCCATTTTTCATCCCATATTTCCCACCATCGCCCCATGGACTGCTAGTGGTCCCCTCTGTGTCTAGCTTGCTTCTTAGTTATCATACAAATATTAGGTCTTGGTATCCTCCATTATTCCCCCCTCTTTTTGAGAGGTGCAGCTAGATAGTTCAAGTTATGTGGTTTTATTTGAAGAAAAGAAAAGCAATAAAATTGGGTAAAAATCAAATAAGCCAAAATGGGCTGAGTCCTTCTAGAGGTTCTCAACCTCAGTTTGAGAGAGGAAAGGAAAAAAAGTGAGATACCACAACATTACAAAAGGAAATGTCAAATAAAAAATCCAGTGAGCAATACAGCAATAAAGACAAGCACCACATAATAACCATGATCCTGAAATAAAAACATAACAGATTGCAAAAAGGAAAAAAAGAAAAGAAAAGAAAAAAATTGGAGACTACAACTTTAATATCCAAACAAAAACAAAGAAATCAAAAAATAAATAGATAAATAAAAAATTATTTTGTAATGTTTTTATTTCCTGCATAGGCACAGTAAATATTGGGGACATAAGAAAGGGAATTCCCTTGGCCTAAGAGATAAAATTTTTCTCCACCTTTGAAGTATACTGTCATGGGAATAACTATAGACTCCTTGCATGTTCATTTTCTCTCCCCTCAGTGCCTTTGTGGTGTATGGAAGACTTCTGCTCCATCATGGATGATAAAAATCAGACGTCTGTATCTAGAGATCTTGGTGTCTGCACAAGTCAAGGAATGGAGCTTATGATGAAGCCTGTATTTGTGGTTCTAGAAGTTCTGTTCCTTCACTGTATTTGGTGGTCTTGGTCATTGCGCTGATCCTACCATGGAACCTGGGATAGAGTCTATCGTTATATTTACAGAAGACCCATTCAGTTACAACTGTCTCAGGCAGACCTCTGGAATTAGAGATCTTGGTTGCTGTACAGATTGAAGATCAAAACCTAGACTAGAGCTTTTTTATTGGTCCCAGGATATGTTCTGCCCAGTCATGGTTGTCACGGTCAGTCAATTGTAGATAGCGATCTTGGCTTTTGCACAGATCAAAGAGTGATCTGATTTTGTCTTATTGTTAGGTGGTGAGGTAAGACAGCCCGCTCTTAGATCAAGTTGTTCCCCTTTCCTCTTTGTCAGGATATCATATTAGAACTGGCACATGTTGGTGCCAGAGCAGTATTAAGAATGTGCCAGAGGGGATTTGGCTTCTGGAGCTGTGTGGGAACTGTGTCATTTTTATGTCTGGGATTCAGGGTTCAAGACTGGACTATTGGTGTCTAATCACCTGGGGTCTAAGTTGGTTCACCATGATATTTATTCAAGGTGGGAGGTTCCCTTGTATTGTAAAAAAAAGTATGAGTTCTTATCCCTAGTAGATAAGAGCTTGTTTTTATACATAAGATTTGCCCTTTTTTTAGTATGCCTTTGCAGGAAGAAATAGTGCTACATTATATTGCTGGTGCATTTGGGAGTGGAAAGAGAAGAAAACAGAAACAGGACAAAAAATAAAAATATATATGCTCAAATATATGTAAAGAAAAAATAAAAAAAAGAATTTTTAAAATGAATTTAAAATAGTAATTAACAGAACAAAGTGATGCAGGAGACTACCTTACATTTTGGGGAAGTGAGGTAGTATTATAGAGGTCTTAAACTTAGGAAGTATAGGCTTCCCCATTGTCTTTTGAGATTTTCTTGTGGGGTGTGGGCTCCAGGGCGCATTTTCATTTTCATCACACTCTCTGGCCTTTTTGAGCTTGAGAAAAGATTTTCGGCAGAGAGATCTTGGTAGAGTTGTTGCAGTGGGGATTCTTTTGGAACTAAGCCCAGTATCAAACAACAGTCCCCATTAGGTAGAGTTGATAAGGAGGGCCACACAGCATGAGTCAGCAGGGCTGTTGGTGTATTTTCTTGTCTTTACCATATGCAGCATTGTCCACAGCATCTTATATAACAACTTTCCTTTCCTAAATAGGAGGTAGCAGTGTGGTTTTATTTGATAAGGGTTGAATTGATGATAGTAAAGAGGAAAGAGTAGAAGAACAGTGAGAAAAAAGTAGTGAGAAGAGAGGAAAAAAGAGCAAGGGAATGTTAGTTTGCTTGAACGTGTTTGATGAGTAGGCCCTGTAGTATATCTGTGGGTAACAGTTGCTGCTTCAGTGGTCTGGCTGGTCACATGCTTCAGGTCCTAATAGAGAACATAACCTAGAGATAAAGGGTATGATAAAATGTTTTATCAAGACATTTTCATAATGCAAGCTGAGTATGGTATCTAGTGTGACTGAACACCGAGGTGCCACCTTAGGTTGTCCACCCTTTGTATCCAAGAATCC
>PVKC010049757.1:0-10669 GCA_004027635.1 Crocidura indochinensis
TCTTGACCCTGGCTGATAGATAATCTGGCAGACCAGAGTGTTCTGGGCTGAAAATTCTTCAAAACTTTAAGCATCTTGTGTCATTCCCTTCTGTCTGCAGAAGTGCAGCATACTGTCAAGGTTCCTCGCTCTTTCTTCCTAGGTACTATAGCATTCTCTTCTTACCTTCCCTTCTTAACACTGGAATGCTCTTTTTTTTTTTTTTTTTTTTTTTTTTTTTTTTGGTGGGGAGGTATGTACATATGGTTTCATTTTGTCTGAGACTCAGAACTACTTGGATTTGGATTCTTATTTCTGTATTAGATGCAAGAGGTAGTGTTTCTCAGTTAATATTTCTTCAGAATGGTTTCTAGGAGCTAGGGTCGAAGCTTGATGTAGGATCTGCCCTGCAGGTACTGCCACACAGACATGCAGACCAGGCTCTGTGCCTGGCTCCACATGATCTCCAACCACTGCCAGAAGCTATCCCTAAGCACTGTACTGGGGATAGGCCCTGATCACACCAGGAATAACTCCTAAAACAAATAGGGTTTCTGGGCTGTCACTCTGTGTCCCTGCTGCTCGGCCCTCATGGGCTCCATGTTTCTTCTTCTTCTCTCTTATGCAGTTCTATTATGTCCTAAAGCTCTGCTACTTATTTTGTAAGCCCATCCCAGTATGTGAAAAAGCTGGGGGACACTTTTGGAGTCTACAGGGGGAATGCAAGAGATGATGGGTCCAGCATCATCTCCCGCCTCTCCTCCTGCCAGAATCAAACTGGATGAAAACAGAAACAGTGTATCAGATGGTATGAGAGAGTACTGACAGAGCTGAGAGGAACAGAGAACACGCTTTACCAAGTGGAAGATCTCAAGCCAGTCACCTGAGTGCATGCCTGGAAACCTAAGAAGAAAATAAACTTAAACTTAAGCAGAAGGAAAGAAATAATAAAGGTAGAAGTTGATAAAAACTAAAAGTAGGAAAGCTATGAACAGAAATCAATGGAACAAAATGCTGTGTTTTAAAAATTGGTGAAATTGGCTAATTAACCAGAAAAAGACAGTCACAAGAGAATGAAACAATATTTCCACAGTTACTTTAGGTCTTAAAGGGCTTATGAGGGAAGACTACAATTAGCTTATCAGGTAGTTCAGGATTTCGGTAATTTAGAAATAGAACAATTTTATCAAAGAATACAAACAAAAGTCAACCAAGTTGAACTCTATAATCAAAGTAGGCCTATAATTGATAAGAATATTAAAAGCTTTTTAATAGGAAGTCCCCAAGCTCTGGTGGTTTCACTGGAGATTTTCAGAAAACACTCAAGAGTTAATTATACGCATGTTTCCCCCACCACCACCAAAATAGAAACATAAGAAACTTAGAAAATTTAAACTAAACAGTTATAAAAAAGAACTGTGGGGGGCCGGGCAGTGGCGCTGCAGGTAAGGTGCCTGCCTTGCCTGTGCTAAGCTAGGACGGACCGCGGTTCGATCCCCCGGTTCCCCATATGGTCCCCCGTGCCTGCCAGGAGCAACTTCTGAGCAAATAGCCAGGAGTAACCCCTGAGTGTCACCGGGTGTGGCCCAAAAACCAGAAAAAAAAAAAGAACTGTGACCTAGTATGCCTCATGAACTCAAATGCTAAACTACCCAATAAAACGTTAGCAAGTTAAAAAGCAACAATGTACAGATACTCCTCGCTTAACGACCATCTCTGCCCCGTTATTTTATTTTAAATATCCTTTTTCCATCGTGTACACTCTAAAGTACTGTACTGTGGTTTTTGGTGCTTTACTGGACCTACTTTACTAACTTTATATTCTGTAATACATTGCAGTACTGTGTGTAAATTACACAACCTATGCAAATTAAAACAAGTGGAAGTTTTCAGTTTGATCTTTCTCATTATTTTACTTATTCAGAATACTGGATTGTCAAGTACTATGCATGTACTGTACTACTGTATACAGTCCATGTGGTTCCTCCCTTAAAGACCAATTTGCTTAACGACCAAGTCTTTGAAATGGAACTTGGTCATTAAGCGAGGAGTATCTGTATACAAAATATTGCAACCTGTCTAAGCACTATTTATTCCAGACATACAGAACTGGTTCAGTGTCCAGATAATAATGATTCATATAAAAATAATTTAACATGAATCACAAACCTACATTTACCCACATAAAAGGTAAACTAACAATATTTTGGAAGAAAAATAAAAGGAAATCTCGCTGATGTGGTTTAAACAAAGAATCCATGACAGTAGAAAAAGTAGATGATCTACGTACTTGGCAAACTTAAAAACGTTTGTGCTTGAAAGTATACCATTGAGAAAGTGAAATCCCAATCATTTGAAGGGAAATTTTGCATATTGCATGTTAATTATGGAATTTGGGTCCATAATATATAAATAGATAGTACAGTATAACAGTAGAAGGCTAATGAAAATTAAATAGGAAATAGTTTAAATTGGAACTAAAAATAAAAAACGAGTGAAAGTTAAGTTAGAAAAGTTTTAAATGGTCAGAAAATTTGAAGGTGTACAAATAGCCAATATGCAGGAAAAAAGAAATGTTAATGTCAAAGATTATGTGAGAGTGTGGCCTCTAATGACCTCACAGTGCAGACCTGGGATGGGTACAATGAAAACTCCATGTTACAAGTATTCACGTGGCTGCACTGATATTGAAGACATCATAGAAAACTGAGAGAATATAAAAACTTGGGGAAACAGAAGAGTTAAATCTGCCAATTCTAATTCTAGAGACTTAAACATAGCCACACAAAAACTATACCCAAATGCTCACAATAGTATTGTCTGTAGTGGCGAAGAATAGAAACAGCCTAAATATCCCTCAGCTGGTGAATGGATGAACATGATGGGACATCCATGCATTGGGCTGTAATTTGATCCCAGAAAGGGTGGAAGTGTTGAGGCTTGCAGCCATAGAAACATGGTGCTTAGTAAAAGGACACATGTAAGACAATAATATCAGTTCATAGTTACTGGGGGAATGTGGGTCTTGGCAACATGTAGTGATCCCCAGAGGCAGTAGAGGTACTTTTGGATAATGAAATTGAAAAATAAAAAGATAGTGGGAGTGATTACATAACACTGCATCTACAGAAGCCATAGAATTGAATGCTCTGAAGTACATTTTATGGCATGTAAATCATGTCATAAAATTTGTCATTCTCATAAAATATGCCGTAAAAGGCACTTATGTATATTATATGAAATTATTTTTAGATCAATAATTGTACCTTGCCTTCTAACAGAATTTTTAAAACTTGTACTCCTATGAGTTGCAACAGAAAAGACATTCAAAGAAAGTTAATACATATTTATACTAAAGACTTGGCAAATGAATAAATGAAGGAACTTCTTACACTTGATAAATGACATCTATAAAAAGGACTATATTGAAAATCAGTGTCTAAAGAAGGGAGGAGGGGGGAAGACAGAGAAAGTGACAAGGAAAATGTCTTCCAAAGAGGGAAGCAGAGGGGAATGCAATGGGGAAGTCAGGGGGAAACTGGGGACATTGGTGGCAAGAAATGTGCACTGTGAAGGGATGGGAGTTGGACATTGTATAACTAAAACTTAATCTTGAGTAATTTTGTAACTATCTCACAATGATTCAATTAAAAATATATTTAGAAAAGCCTAGGGCTGGAGCGATAGTGCAGCAGTAGGGTGTTTGTCTTGCACGTGGCTGACCCAGGACGGACCTCAGTTTGATCCCTGGCATCCCATATGTTCCCCCAAGCCAGGAGCAATTTCTGAGCACAGCCAGGAGTAACCCCTGAGCGTCACCAGGTGTGGCCCAAAAATAAAAAAACAAGTAAACAAATAAAAAAATAAAAAGCCTAAAGGGATAGATGGAGAGCATAAGGCAGCAGAATAGAAACCCAAAATTAGAACCCTACAAATATGCCCAATATTTTTTGACAGCTCAGTAGAATAGTTCAGTGAAGAGAGAGTTGCCTCTTCACATTTGATTGTGGAGAAATTGGCCTTGCACGGGCAAACAACCACACTTGGACCTACGCGTCATACCTTAGGCAAAATTTACTCAGCATGTGTCAGAAAATTAGTATAAAGCTGACAGAAAAGATCATAAAGACTGACTGTGACAACCATGACTGGGCAGAACTTACCCTGGGACCAATAAAAAACCTAGTCTAGGCTTTGGCCTCTGATCTCTGCAACAACCAAGATCTCTAATTCTAGCGGTCTGACTGAGACAACTGCAACTGAGCAGAACTCCTGGAAACATAATGAAAGACTCTATCATAGGCTTCGTCCTAGGATCGGTGCAAAAACTAAGACTGCCAGCTACAGAAAACTGATTAAAACAACAGTGATGGAACAGAACTTTTAGAACCACAAAGACTCCATCCTATAACAACAGCTAATGTGTAAAAAAAAATTTCCCATGACCACAGAGAATGAATCAGGGGTTGGACAACCTAGTATGCCTGGAGCCCAGAGTCGGTCTTACGCCAGAGAACTTCAGGGATAAGGTCTCTTTGTGTTTAGGACAAGACTTTTTTTTCCCATTTTACCCATATTTTGCTGGGTCTATGCAAACAACAACAATTGCCACTCTTACACCGTTATTGCTGTATTTTTTTTTAACTCTTATCCTTTTTTTTTTAAAGTAGAGTTTACTAAACTTTCTGCTGGTGCTTCAATGAATTCATTGTGAGTCAATAGTTTTCAAAAATATTCTTTCCTTTATCTTCCATCTCTTTAGCTTTTCTTTCAATTTTCTATTTTTTTAAAAGCCTGTGCTTTTGGTCTTCCTAAAAAATGTATAATTATCAGTTATGTCAACTATGTAATGCTTTTTCTTTAAATAAATTAATTAAAATATAAAACAAAAAATATTAACTTATAAAGCTTAAAAAAAAGACATCCTATGACCTGTGCAAATACCGTCTCTAGTTATAGAGGCCTGATTTTATCATTGATGGCTAAGAGGAAAGTTTCCAGACATCACAAAAGGACCTAGGGGAGAGTAAAAGAGCATATTTGGAGCCTGCAGTTATATCCACGACAGTATACTTCAAAGGCAGAGAAACCCTGTATCTCTTAGACCAAGAGAATTCCCTTTCTAATCTCCCCAATATTTAATATGCCTATGCAAAAAAAATAGCACAAATTAATTTTTGTTGTTATTGTTGTTGTTGATTTTTTGTTTGTTTTGTTTTGGCTTTTGGGTCACACCCGGCAGCACTCGGGTTACTCCTAGCTCTACGTTCAGAAATCGCTCTTGGTAGGCTTGGGGGACCATATGGAATGCCGGAATTCGAACTGCCGTCCTTCTGCCTGCAAGACAAACACCTTACCTCCATGCTATCTCTCTGGTTCTGTTGCTGATTTGTGTATGTGTGTGCGTGCGCTTTGTTTTGTTTTTATTTCAGGACCATGGTTGTTGTTTGGTTGTTTTCTTTATTGCTGTGGTGCTTTTCGTTTATTTTTTTTGTTTGTTTGTTTTGTTTAATTTTTTTTGTTTTTGTTTTTGGGCCACACCCCTGTGACGCTCAGGGGTTACTCCTGGCTATGCGGTCAGAAGTTGCCCTTGGCTTCAGGGGACCATATGGGACGCCAGGGGATCGAACCACTAGCTAGCACTTTCAAGGCAGACACCCTCCCAGCCCCTTGTTTGATTTTTTTTATGTTGTATGTTTTTCTTCCTTTTTCTCTTTCTTTTCTTAAATTGATATTTATAGCTGCTAGAAGGACTTTTTTGCTTGTTTGATTTTTGCCCCCCCCCTCCTTTTTTCTTCTTTTTTTCTTTCCTTCAAACAGAAACACATAACTTGAACCATCTTGTCTGCCTCATAAATTGAGGGGGAAATAATGGAGGGTACCAAGACCAAACAGTCGTATGAACATTGACTAGAAATAAAAAAATGATCAGAATTAAACAGAAATACAAAGCTGAGGACAACAGAATCGATACCCAATCTACAACAAGCTAGACACAGAGGAGACCACTTACACTAGCAGCTTGAAGGACAAAGGAGACAGGATATAGGATGCATGCTGAGAACAGGGGAGGAGGGAGGACAACATTGGTGGTGGGAGTGCCCTTGATTCAATGTCACTATGTACGTAAAATATTACTGTGAAAGATTTGCAATCCACTTTGGTCAAAATAAAAATTATAAAAAAAGAGCATAGAATGTTCATGTGATGGGCTGCCATGTTAAGAGTGTTGAGACAGTGCCAGAGAGACAGAAGGTAACAAAACTGGTCCTGCACATGATCAACTCTGGTTCAATCCCCGGCACCATATATAGTCCCCCAAATTCTGCCAAGAATAACACATGAACACCAACAACCAAGTGTGAACTAAAATCCCCCTATGTGTCCCCTCTTGACCCTCCCAAATGAAACTCAACCACTTTATCCAGGAAAGTGTGCTCCATTTTATCTCATTAGCTTTGCAGCATTAGTCTGGAAGACAGAGTGGGATGAAATTTACAAAGAGACTCCAGTGAGTACGTTTTTTCAGCCCTGTCTCCAAATAAGGCCTGATACTACTGAGCATAAAGAACCTTTAAAGCACAATAGTGTTAGGCCAGGGATGGTGTTCTGTGCAGATTGTATGTTTCAGATGTTTGAGCCCTGATTTTTTTCTCTCTGCCCCCCAACCCCACCCAAACAAACAGAACAATATCAGAACTTTGAAGCATAGAAAAGATAATTTTGCCCATTTGCCTACAAGTTGCCCTGACATAAGTTCATCTTGCTTTAGGGGACATGTTCCCATTTGGGAAGGGGGCTGTATCAATAACTTCCCTCCCTCCTCCTCCTCTTCCCTCCTCCCTCCTTCCTCTCCCTCCTTCCACCTACTCTTCATCCCTCATTTCTCCTCCTCTCTCCCTTTTCCCTCCTCTCTCCTCCCTCCTCTTCTCTCCTTTATGGGCAAACTATGAAGAAGAGGACTTAGAGATGGCAAATGAACAAACAGAAAGATCTGTCACATCACTGGCCAATGGAAAATGCAAATAGGTTCTACATTGAGCTATCAGAACACACTAGGTACAATGCTGGAAAGAACAGAAGGGAGAAGGTAGTGCAGTGCTCAGAAGTAAGCCACCCCAGGATAATGCTGAGAAAGTAGATGGCTCACACACTACCACCAGGCAGTTTAGCCAACATCTGTGGCATTTGTCTCTGAGAAATACAGTGTAGAAATGCACATAGAAACCTCACAGGACTTTTTTCTGATGGCTTTATAGGCAGCCCTAAATTCCTTTCAGGCCGCATAGTTCAACTATGACCTATCTGTCCACAGACATATGTCCTCTATAGATTTGCCCATCCATGGACATATATATGGATCTGCCCATCATTGACATACTGTGTTTTCTGGATTATAAGACAACCCCCTAATTTTATACTTCCTCTCTGACTCTGGTCAATCTAAGCAGGCTTTTTACAGTATAGATTTGGGTACAGAACATTGTATAATTTGCATGCATAAAAAGCCTGCTTGGATTGGCTGAGTTAGAGAGGTGGTCTGATTGGTGCAGGATTGAGTTGGAAAATTCATTTCATGGCAATATCCAGATGATTTTCGTTTAGCGGCATATCAAAACATTTTTTGGGATATACTCAGCGTATAAGATGACCCCGATTTTTAGTTGACTTTTTTCGTTTCAAAAGTCATCTTCTATGCCGGAAAATACGGTATGTCCAGTAAATATCTGCCTGTCCACAGACGTGTGTCCTATTTAGATCTACCGTTCATGAACATACGTCCTGTATGGATCTGCCCATCATTGAAAGGGTCCTCCAAATCAGAAAGGCACAAACAGGGTAGACCTAGCAACTTACATATACCTCCAAAAAATGAGGTCAAATGGAAAAGAGTCCTTCTGAAAAGCCATGTATGACTCTTCTCACATCACTTTGTAGAGAAGATGACAGGTAGAAATGAAGACTAGATTTGTCAGTGCCAGTGAGCAAGGAAAATGGGTAGGAGGGGAGTAAATAAGAGCATTATTAAAAGACCTCTTGAATGGCTTATGGAATGGTCTGTGTTCAAGGTCTTGAGTGATTGATGTGTATATGCATGTGTACTTGTGAGGAGAAATACCAGTGAGGAAGACAAATAGGAATAAGGCTGGTATTGCAATACTGGCATCAGTCTGGTTCTGATGATTGTACTGTAATACTGTAAGATTTGATCATTGGAAATTACCATAGAGTGTAGATAGCACTACTCATTATATCTCATCACTGCATGTTAGTCTGCAAGTAGACCAAAAGAAAGGTGTGGGTTTGAAGTATATACAAGAGGTATACAGTAGGAAAGTCATCAATGTGTACTACAAAGCTTTAAGCTTCCTCTCACACTTGTTCTTTAGGCCTGTGTTCTCCCTTGAACACAGATTTTACTTACTGGTCTCTATGTCTCTTTGCTTTATTTATACTCTGGAGAAATCCAGGCTTCCTTAAGGAGGTGATTTTTTTTCTCTTTGTTCACATATACTAAGTAATCATTCAATAAAAACTATCTTGCTCTAATTTAAAAAGGGGGGCTGTGTTATCTCTCCATTGGTCTTGAAGGACCACTGGGATTTATTTCCTTAGGCCTTTTGTCAGGTCACTGCCACTTGCATCTTCTAAGGCAGGGGTCCTCAAACTTTTTAAACAGGGGTCCAGTTCACTGTCCCTCAGACCATTGGAGGGCCAGACTATAGTAAAAAACAAAAATTATGAACAAATTCCTATGCACACTGCATACATCTTATTTTGATGTGAAGAAACAAAACAGGAACAAATACAATATGTGGCCCACGGGCTGTAGTTTGAGGACCACTGCTCTAAGGCCTCTCAACAGTGCACCTGCCTGCACAGCCCTTGAACTATAACACAAAATTCAGCTTGAACTGAAAGTTAGGAATAGCTGAGATTGTGGGTTAGTGGGAGCAGGACCAAAATTCTTGGCTGGTGGGTTGGTGATAAAATGCGAATCTGTCTGAAATATCCTGAGAAACCTTGAGCTTCAGGAAGAAGAGCCAGAACTGGCACCCAGGCAGAGGTACAGGCATTGAGCACTTGGCATTAGAGGGAGCCCAGAATTAACTAGGAAAAGCTTCAGAGTAAGAGGATGGAAGCTTCTAGAATCATTGGTAGAAGAGGTAGAGAATAGGGACCAGGAGATAGTATAGTGCTAAGGTGTTTGCTTACCTTGAAAGCAACCCCCTCTCCCCCAGTTCCATCTCTAACACCATAGATGGTCTCTCAAACTCTTGCACAGAGCGTGGAGTATTTCCAGAGCAATACTGAGGATGGCCTAACACCCTACCAATCACCCCCCAAAAAGTAGAAAATAGAAGGCAGAGTTGGTGATGTGCCAATCCAGGGTGGCTGATTGTTTGGCCTTGATGAGAGCTACTGGCTCAGGTTGTAGTCTGTGCTGTGAGGGTTTAAGGGGAGGGAGACAGTGGGAGTACCATGTGAACACCTCTTTAGGGTACCTGCACTTCAACAGGGGTCAGGGGCCCCTTCTCGATGCATGGCTCATCAGGGTTCAAGGAGGGATGTTGAATGCAGCTTTCTAGCATGTAGGGGAAGGAATGAGGAAGGACAGACATACACATTTGGGGGGTTTTCTCTTTGGAAATTGTCTTCAGAACCTGTGGTACATTTTCAACAAAGGCAAATCTTCATCTTTTGAGGGTGGATTTGAGTTTTTAGAACCAGTAAATGACTTCAGAGCCAAGTGTGGTAAATCAGGTGGGTGATATTACTTCTAAAAAATATATAATTATGAAGTAGTAAGACTGATTTTCTTGTGAAACACAGGAATTGGCATTGAATGTAGTTCTTAGAGAATTCCAAAAGCCTCTGGCACACTCGTGGGATTTTGTGAATCAGGGGAACGTTCAGGGCAGGACCCGGGTGTGCAAACAGATGAGGGCCGTGGCGTCTGAGAACAGGTTGGTCGTGTTACATTATGTTGACTCGGCACAAATGTCAAGTTGCCCCGTAATCTTAGTGCCTGAGAGATAGCCTGCTGGAAGCAAACCAAAGTTTGTATATGGACGAATTAAGAGTTTCAGATTGTGATTGTTTCAACAGTTCTCTTGTGGTCTAACAGATGTAATTAGAATTCCTTGGATGTGAGTGTTCCCACAAGTATAACAATACTTTAAATGTGTGTTCAATTTTCCTTTCCTATAGTCTTATTTAATCATTTTTTCTTTGAAATCGAGTTATTTTGGAAATATTAAGTCACTAGATAATCTTGACCACCAGAGCTGAAACATGGCGGCCCAGAATAGGTCCTTTTCCTAGCTTCTGTGTCTGGAGGCTGGATTGACACTGAAGGACCCACTAAGAGGAAGATTAAGGCCTCATCATAGGTCATCTCCTTTGCTGTTGGGCCCCAAAACAACTCAGATGAGAAAACTTCAGTGTGTGAGAATTTAAAGGTTCCTCTTAGCCAGGTGGTTAATGTAATAAATAGACACCAAAACATACGACTTCATGACCGCATCTTTGGCCTTTTTCTCCCACTTGATCACCTCAGATACATACCTCGCCATGTTTGTCACCCCTGAGCCCCAGGAAGTAATTATTCCCACTTTATAGTTGAAGAAACAGTGGCCTGATTAGTGCAAGCTGCTCTGAACATTGATCCAGCAGGGAAACAGCCCCT
>PVKC010049758.1:0-10429 GCA_004027635.1 Crocidura indochinensis
AGTTAGAGTCCATTAAAAACGAAATCCAGGGGGCCGGGCGGTGGCACTGGAGGTAAGGTGCCTGCCTTGCCAGCGCTAACCTAGGACAGACCGCTGTTCGATCCCCCGGTTCCCCATATGGTCCCCCGTGCCTGCCAGGAGCAACTTCTGAGCGAATAGCCAGGAGTAACCCCTGAGCGTCACTGGGTGTGGCCCAAAAACCAAAAACCAAAAAACAAATAAAAAAAAAAACCAGTGATCAGATTACTACTTGGGTTCTGTGTCCCTTCATAAAACTTGTTATTAAAGAATATGTTTTATGTACCTAAATTTTTTATAGTTTATATTTATTTTTGGATAAAAAGCTGTAATCATTTACAGAAAATTTAAAAGAAATCCAATGTAGAGGCTGGAGTGATAGGACAGAGGGTAGGGCACTTACCTTGCATGAGGCTAACCTGGATTCAAACCCCATTATCCCATATGGATCCTTGAGCATCACCAGGAATGATTTCTGAGTGTAGAGCCAGAAGGAGTAAGTAGTAAGTCATGAGTATTGCAAGATGTGAACCCCTCAAAAACAAAAAAAAATCAAATGTAGTTCCCTAATGCAGTTCTCTTTATGCTTGCTTATTTTCCCCTTACTTGCTTATTTTTTTTTTTCATTCTTTCCTAATATCTTAATCCCATGGCAAATGTGCCAACACCATGCTAGGTTGTCTGGACAAATTTATTAGGTGTAATTTCATGTACTAATTTAAGTGCAATAAGCAGTATCAGATAACTAAAAAATAAGATTTCGTTTTTCTTGAATTAGTGCAGTGGAGCACTAAAGCAATATTCTGCAAGCAACATGTATTTACAGGAAACTGAGGAAAGCTGCTCTAAGGAAGTGAGATTAGATCGCACTGTGAAGGCTGATGAGTCGGAGCTTGCCTAACAAAAATAGAGCCTGTATAGGAGTAGTGGAGAAATGCAGTCATTGAAAGGGGTTTCTGAAAAATACAGACCAAGGATCCAAGTACAGTGGAATGAAACTATCCAGATTAAATCAGGTTGATCTTAGAGATCTTGATAATGACATGTCCTTAGCTCTTTTGGAGAGGTATCTAGGATGCATTCTAGCTTGCCCACCTGTATCAACTTTTTGTTTGTGCTCTAATTCTTATTTATTTATTGGTTTTAGGGTTCATTCCCCAGCATCTCATATGGGACTCCTTAATCTTATCAGTAGTGAGTGATACTTGAGTACAGATTTTTTTTTTTTTTGGTTTTTGAACCATACCCTTCAGAGGTTACTCCGGGCTTGGGGGACCATATGGGACACCAGGGGATGGAAGCGCAGTTTGTCCTAGGTTAGCCGAGTGCGAGGCAAATACCCTACTACTTACACCATCGCTCTAGTCCCCCCCCCCTTTTTTTTGAATGAGTGCAGATTTTTGAGCATCAATGGATGTGGCCCCAAAATAAAATAAATGAACTAAAATTAAAAAAAATTTAGAATAAAATTTAAGGGATTTTTGCTGAATATTTAAGTTATGGCTGTACATGTACGTTGATGGGTGGAGTTGTAGAATGTTCCATTTTATAACTAAAAAATCTAATATTTACAGATTCCAAATATTGTTGCTTTAAAAGGGTATTGTTTATTTTTCAATTCATCAGGTTGCTGCAGTAAGTACCGTGGTAAACAGAGGAATAACTCCAAAAGCTTTTGTGTTCAGAAACTATGGACATTTTCCTGGAATCAACTCTCACTATATGGGAGGCTGTCACTATAAAATGTGGCAGGCCATTAGAGCCTCATCTGCTGCTCCAGGCTACTTTGCAGAGTATGCATTGGGAAATGATCTTCACCAGGTAAGTTGGCATCACAACTTATCTTTTAAAATTTATGTCAGTAAGAAGAATACTTGGGGGACCCGGAGAGATGGCGCAGTGGCGTTTACCTTGCAAACAGCCGACTGGTTGGTTCGAATCCAGCGTCCCATATGGTCCCCCATGCCTGCCAGGAGCTATTTCTGCACAGATAGCCAGGAGTAACCCCTGAGCATGCCGGGTGTGACCCAAAAATCAAAAAAAAAAAAAGAAAAAAAGGAAGAATACTGGGGCCAGAGAGATAGCATGAAGGTAAGGCATTTGCCTTGCATGCAGAAGGTCTGTGGTTCAAATCCCGGCAACCCATATGGTCTCCTGAGCCTACAGGGGTGATTTCTGAGCATAGAGCCAGGAGTAACCCCTGAGCACTTCTGGGCGTGACCCAAAAAACAAAAACAAAATAAATAAATAATTAAAACGAAGTATACTTAGGGGGCTGGAGAGATAGCATGGAGGTAGTGCACTTGCCTTGCATACGGAAGGACAGTGGTTTGAATCCCAGCATCCCATATGGTCCTCTGAGCCTGCCAGGAGCGATTTCTGAGCATAGAGCAGGAGTAATCCCTGAGTGCTGCCAGGTGTGACCCAAAATCAAAAAAAAAGAAGTATACTTAGGGGCTCGAGTGATAGCACAGCTGTAAGGCACTTGCATTGCACATGGTCAATGCAAGACAGACCCCAGTTCAAATCCCAGCATTCCTTATGGTCCCCTGAGCCTGTCAGGAGTGACTTCTGAGCACAGAGCCAGGAGTAACCCCTGAGTGCCACCGGTTGTGACCCAAAACCAAAAAACAAATAAAATAAAGAAGTAGACTTATTAAACCTCACAGTTCAGAGAGCTAAATTAAGTAGACTTTGTTATGTTTAGATAGCAGAACAACGAGGCAGGCAAGGTATTTTTAGTCATTTTTCTGAAGTTAACAAGGTCCTTAACTTGAGAGCATGTTTTAGAAAAAAATTTTTTTTGTTTTGGTTTTTGGGTCACACCTGGCAGCCTGGCTCAGTGGTTACTCCTGGCTCTATGCTCAGAAATCGCTCCTTGCAGGTTTGGGGGAATATATGGGATGCCAGGATCCAAACCACCGACCTTCTGCATGTAAGGCAAACACACTACCTCCATACTATCTCTCCGATCCCATTTTAGGAAATTTCAAATTCATATTTGAAATTTATATACTGTGGCTCATAATCAATGTTGATAGTTTTATTACTAGAAAATGAGGTAGTATTAGATTGGCATGTGCTCTTACTACTGAGCCACATTGCACAACCCTCATAGTGTACATTTTTTTTTATTTGTTTTTATTTAATTTGGGGGTGGTTTGGGTCATGCCCAGCAGCTCTCAGTGGTTACTCCTGTCTCCATGCTTAGAAATCACACTTGGCAGGCTCAGAGGACCATATGGGATGCTGGGATTCGAACCACCAGGAGTAACCCCTGGCAAATGCCTTACTTCCATGCTATCCCTCTAGCCCCTGTTTGTTTGTTTTTTTTTTTTAATTTATTTGAGCACAGAGCCGGGAGTAATCCCTGAATGCTGCCAGGTGTGACCCCCTCAAAAAAAACATTGTTTACAAACAAACTTGCATCAAGGCAATATAATCAAACAACTACATATTCTATTAAGTATGAATCGATCTCAAGTAAATCTCAATAAAGCTGTTATAAAGAAGGGAGGAAAAGGAGCAATTATGTGTAAAAAGTATGAAAGTGCCCTTTAAAAAATATATGTGGAAGTGATAGGGGAAGCAATATATTGAAACACAACAATTTTCTAGATCATATGAGAATAATCCCTAAGCACTATCAGATATGTCCCCACATCAAAATAAAGTCTTTAAAAAAACAACCTTAAAATGTATATTTTGGAGAATGAATAAATAAATAAGCAAACAAACAAACATTTGGAGATATCAGTTCAAAAGCTTTCATCACAATATTTTTTTACTATTGTGAGTTAAGATATCTACAACTAGGGAAATAAGAAAAAAATTGTGACAATTAAATGACTATTAACAGAAAAAAAGTAAGCAGAAATTATATTCAACTTTATTGAGCATCTGGCAATTCATTTAAAACAACTACAGAGCATCAGAAACCCATCATTAAGAGCTGCAATTCAGGTCCGAGCAATAGCACAGGTTAGGGTGTTTGCCTTGCACATGGCCGACCCAGGATGGACCCTGGTTCGATTCCTGGCATCCCATATGATCCCCAAGCCTGCCAGGAGCAATTTCTGAGCACAGAGCCAGGAGTAACTGGAGCGCCACTAAGTGGCCCAAAAATCAAAATAAATAAATAAAATAAAAATAAAATCAGCAACTCTTTTTTTTTTTTTAATTTTTGGTTCACAGTCTGAGACACTCAGGGGTTACTCCTGGCTCTGAATCCAGATCTTCAAATCCCAGTATCCCATATGGTTCCTCAAACCTGCCAGGAGCAATTTCTGAGCTTAGAGTGACCCCTGAATGCTGCCGGTTGTGACCCAAAACTAAAAAAAAACAAACAAAACACACACACACACACACACACAAAAACAAAACAAAACCTGCAGTTATTTACATATAGGCTTATTGGTCTCTAAGTCCATAGAGTCATTATAAGTAAGTATAGTGCTATCATGTGTTCTGTTGTTTCCTCAGTCTACTTCAAAAACTGTTAACTTCTTTGTCACCATAGACAGCAAGAGAGGTTTCACAGTTCTTAGGAGACCTTCTACCACATGATGAGAAATGAGGTATACCCATTCTCTCCCATATTTTTTTTTTTTCATTTGTTACCTGTGGTCAGTCACAGACCTACTTTCTATAGTCTAGGCTTCAGAGAGTCCCAACTGAAACACATCACAGCCATCAAGGGGCATTAGTAGAAAGAGCCAAAAGCCTAAAATTATTGTGGGCCTAAGATGAAATCTGCTTCTTTTGAAAGATGTTTTTTTTTTGGGGGGGGGAGGGGGTTTGGGGTCACATCCGGCAGTGCTCAAGGGTTACTCCTCTCTATGAGCTCAGAAATTGCTCCTGGCAGGCACTGGGGACCATATAGAATGCCGGGATTCAAACCACCATCCTTCAGCATGCAAGGCAAATGCCCTACTTCCATACTATCTCTCAGTCCCTGAAAGACATCTTTTAAAATAACAGATTGTGTGTATGTGTGTGTATGTGTGTGAGAGAGAGGGAGAGAAAGAGAGAGAGAATATGAATTACAAATGTGGAAACTTAAGATATTGAGGAGTATATTAACTGCTAGCAGAGATATGTGTTTTCTTTTTTTTTTTTTTTGGTTTTTGGGTCACACCCGGCAGTGCTCAGGGGTTACTCCTGGCTCCATGCTCAGAAATTGCTCCTGGCAGGCACGGGGAACTATATGGGGCACCGGGATTCGAACCGATGACCTTTTGCATGAAAGGCAAACGCCTTACCTCCATGCTATCTCCCGGGCCCCGAGATATGTGTTTTCTACTGTATGTTAGGAATATTTTAGTTAGGTACTTTCTGAAAAAGAAAATTACTCTTGAGTCCTTCTATTTTTTGCTTTTTGGGCCACACCCAGCAAGACTTTAGGGGGCACTCCTGGCAGACTCAGGGGACTATATGGGATGCCGGGAATTGAACCCAGGTTGGCCATGTGCAAGGCAAATAAATGCCTTACCTGCTGTGCTTGCTATCTCTCGGCCTCTTGAACTATGTTTCTGGAGCGATGGTGGGAATTAGATAAGTAAAGAGAGGATCTAGGGAAAGAGCATTTTGAGAGAGATGAAGACATATGCAAGGGCATGAAATTAAGAATGTAGATCAGGGGGCCGGGTGGTGGCGCTGGAGGTAAGGTGCTTGCCTTGCCTGCGCTAGCCTAGGATGGACCGCAGTTCGATTCCCCCAGTTTCCCATATTGTCCCCCAAGCCAGGAGCGTCTTCTGAGCGAATAGCCAGGAGTAACCCCTGAGCGTCACCGGGTGTGGCCCAAAAACCAAAAAAAAAAAAAAGAATGGGGCAGGAGCGATAGTATGGAGGTAAGGCGTTTGCCTTGCATGCAGAAGGATGGTGGTTTGAATCCCAGCATCCCTTATGGTCCCCGCCGCACCCCCCCACCCCCTAAGCCTGCCAGGATTGGTTTCTGTGCATAGAGCCAGGAGTAACCCCTGAGTGCTGCTGGGTGTGACCCAAAAACCGAAAGAAAAAAAAAAGAAATTGCTTCTGACTTGGGGATCATATGGGACACCAGGGGATCAAACCTCGATCCGTCCTAGGTTAGGACTTGCAAGGTAGATGCCTTACCTCTAGCGCCACCACTCCGGCCCCAAGTGAATCTATTTTTGTAGGGAATTCATTACAATAGTATGATCAACATGTAGAACTCAATCTAAGATGACCAGAGAACTTTCATAAAAGGAAAGGAAGCCTGGGGCTGGATTGATAGTACAATGTGTAAGTTGCTTGCCTTGCGAGCAGCCAATTCAGATTTGATCCCTGGCATTCCACATGGTCCCCTGAGTTTGCCAGGAGTGATTCCTGAGTGCAGAGACAAGAGTAACTCCTGAGAATTGCCAGGTGTGACACCTCTTCACTCCAAAAAAGGGAAGGTTAAAAGAAAATATTTAATGAGGCCAGTGAGTTTTTATGATTTTTGCAGTCTAAGATATGAAATAAACTCACTTTAAAGGAATCTCTTAAAATAGTTTGATCAACTTACTAAGTGACTTGAATTTCAGACTAGTTAAGAAAACATTGTATGTTTATATTTGTACAATAAAGTTTCACTTTTTAAGAGTTTGTGCTTATTTTTTAACTTCTATTTTACAGGATGGAGGTTTGCTTCTGAATAACCCTTCGGCATTAGCAATGCACGAATGTAAATGTCTCTGGCCTGATGTGCCTTTAGAGTGTATAGTCTCCCTGGGCACTGGACGCTATGAGAGCGATGTGAGAAACAATGTGACACATACAAGCTTGAAAACCAAACTGGCCAATGTCATCAACAGTGCAACAGATACTGAAGGTTAGTCCAATTGTTAGCTGCCTTAAGGTACTTTTAACTCCCAGAATTCTGTAGTTTGCTCCAATGTGGAAATGCTGGTTAGAGATGCTAGGAGATGCTAGAGACCTATATTGTGTCCACATTACAGTTTTAGGAAGCTGAGCACCTGGAAGCAAGTATTGTTTTTCTTTTGCCCTCAACTAATTCTTCCAAGTAATCCAAGACATTGGCTTTTAAATGCTGGGTCACAGCCACATATGGATTGTGCAGCTTTCAAGTGTTTTGTATTTTAGATACATTTTGGTTTTTCATCAGTAAATGTTTGTGTATTTGTTTTATGTGTTTATGTAACTGGAATTGTGTGAAAATTTTTCTGGCAAAGGGGTACTACAATAAATGGAAAGAGTTTCAAAAGTTTTATTGTGGAATAGGTTGTTTTCCATCTGGGGGTTAGTTGAAAAAAATCCCTAATGCAGAGCAAATTCAGATTTGGTTGGAGATTCCTGAGTTAATCAAGCAACAGAAAAGAAGAGGTGTTAGGTTGGCTCAGATAAAACACAAGAGATAAACCCTTTATTTCTTCCTTCCCGCAGCCATTAGAAATTGGGCACAAGGAAAAAAATGGTTTTCAGACATTAAATGACGGGCATTTTTCCAGAGGAAAATATTCACTATAGTTGCCCAACTTGGGCTATAGTATAAGAAGTTTTGGGAGGGATCAGAGAGATAGCATGTAGGTAAGGCGTTTGCCTTGCATGCAGAAGGATGGCAGTTCAAATCCCAGCATCCCATATGGTCCCCGGAGCCTGCCAGGAGCAATATCTGAGCATAGAGCCAGGAATAACCCTGAAGCACTGCCGGGTGTGAAGTTTTGGGGACCCTAAAAATACATGACAGTCTTACAGTTTTTGTTTATCTTTGTTTTGTTTGGAGGCCACACCCATCAGTGCTCAGAGATTACTCTTGACTCTGTGATCCTAATAGTGTTCAGGGGACCATATGGGATACCACGGATCAAAACTAGGTCGACCTTATGCAAAGCAAATATTATTGCTCCAGCCCCATATGACAGTCTTTTGCAGTTCAGAATCAGAGTTTAAGAAGGTTAAAGGAAGGCTAGAGAGATAGCAAAACTATAGGGCATTTGCCTTGCATGCGGCCAATTGGGAGAGACCCAGTTTGATTTCTGGGCATATCAAATGGTCTCCCAGCCTGCCAGGGGTATTTTTTAGTACATAGCCAGGAGTAACCCCCTGACCACTTCTGGGTGTGGCCCAAATACCAATCAATCAATAAATAAATATAAAGTTAAAAAAAAAAGAAAAAGAACAAAATTAGACCTTAATTACAGTACAAGAACAGTGCTACGTTGTCAGTATAGCTAATGATCTATACATAAAAGTTTCAAAGATTTTTGGCAAAAATTTCACATAAGAAAGAAGAAATTCAGGGTCAGAGCAATAGCACAGTGATAGGGCATTTGCCTTGCAGACAGCTGACCCAGGACGAACATGGGTTTGATCCCCAGCATCCCATATGGTCCCCCAAGTCAGGAGCGATTTCTGAGTGCATAGCCAGGAGTAACCCCTGAACATCACTGGGTGTGGCCCAAAAACAAACAAACAAACAAACAAAAAAAACAGAACAGAAAAGAAAAAAGAAACCTTTTCAACAAATGCTACTGGGACAGTCATTAGATATTCTTATTTTAAAACTTTCAACTTTTTCCACATAGACCCCTCCCCACACACACACACAACATTTCAATGATTATTGCATTCTAAATAGCTAAAATTGAAGAAAACAAGAACGAGAGAAAACAAATTGTAGTGCATCTGTACAAATGAATATTACTCCATAATGAAAAAGAAGCTTGTTTGTTTTGGTGATTTGGAGACACACACGGCAGTGCTCAGGAGTCTCCAACAATGCTGCTTGTAAATCCTGGGCCTTGCAATGCACTGAGCCATTCAAGCTATCTCTCTGGCCCCAAATTAGAAACATCTATTTTAATGTTACAACATGAATCTCAAAGCATTTTGCTAAGTTAAGCAAGTTAGACACAGGAAAAGCTATTATATATAGGATTCTGCTTATATAGAATCCTATGGAAAAGTGACTAGAAAAGACACATGAAGGAACTTCTTTTTATATCGGAGCCACACTCAATGATGCTTAATAGAGGTATCATCCTGTTTATGCTCAAGCTTGATGATTCTGGGAAGTTGGTTTAGCAGCTGGGTGGTACCCAGGGTCCATATAGTTTGGAGGTCAAACTTGAGCTTTTCACATGCCGTGCATGTGCTCTGACACTTGCATTGTCTTCCTAGAATACGTAAAGGAACTTTTGTGAGTGATGGAATGTCCTATGCCATGACTCTTGGAGTAACACAACTATGTTTTTTTTCAGAACTTGTCAGGTTACTTTGGGAGGTGTACTCTATTTTGTAGTTATGTTTCTTGCTATGCATTTTTTCTTTTTTGGTTTTTCGGGCCACACCCATTTGATGCTCAGGGGTTACTCCTCGTTAAGCGCTCAGAAATTACCCCTGGCTTGGGGGGACCATATGGGACGCCCGGGGATCAAACCGCGGTCCTTTCCTTGGCTAGCGCTTGCAAGGCAGACACCTTACCTCTAGTGCCACCTCTTCAGCCCTGCTATGCATTTCTTACCCCTACTATTAATTAGTGGTAGTGAAGAAATAAAAAAGGCTTTATCATATGACCTAAAAGACAGTAATTTTAAATAAAAATAATGTAGATCGTTGTAGAGTAACTCAAGTTTTCTCACCCAATCCTCTCTCTATTTTGACAGAAGTCCACGTAATGCTTGATGGTCTGTTACCTCCTGATACCTATTTTAGATTTAATCCTGTAATGTGTGAAAATATACCTCTAGATGAGAGTCGAAATGAAAAATTGGATCAGCTGCAATTGGAAGGGTCAAAGTACATAGAAAGAAATGAAGAAAAAATGAAAAAACTTGCAAAAATATTAAGCCAAGAAAAAACAACTCTACAGAAAATTAATGATTGGATAAAACTCAAAGCTGACATGTATGAAGGTCTGCCATTTTTTTCAAAATTGTGATGAGTTTGTACACGTTATCATAAATGAGGTCCTGGTCAGGAGATCCACCAAATTCTTCGAGGAGTTATGGGGTTCAGCATGATTTCCTTTGAAATGCTTTTGAATTCTGGGGAATCCTGAAACAGGCAATACTTGTTTCAGCTTGTATATCACGGAGGGAATGCAGGATTATAGAATTCATTTGGAATTAGATTTTTATGATGTTTAATAATTATGCTGCAGGAATCATCATTGTATTAGTTGGTTTTAGTAGATATTGATAGTATGATGTTTGATAATATACTAATATTTGTGCCAAATAAGAACTGAAAATATATACTTTGTATTTTTGTTTTAATCACCACCATCATCATGTTGAAAATATTTTATCATTGGTTTTCTTATGAAAACCCCTGATTGGAAAAGTTAATTTCTTCTTCATGTAAATAATTTAATTTTTTTTCACATTTTCAAATCTAAATGTTCCTTTTAACTTCTGTATCCAAACATAGAAAAATAGAAATTTTT